>CAOLHI010005223.1:0-77812 GCA_948474755.1 Ctenosaura bakeri | reverse complement strand
AAAGGAAATGTGTACAATTTTGTGTTAATTATTACTCACCTGTCAGTTCACTTTGTTATTTTTGCATCTGCCTGTCATGTTGTAATACTCATAACTGATTACCTTTTAGATAGAAATACTTGTTAGTAGAAATAAAAGGTCATATTATTAAAATAAATTAAGAACAAAAATAATCCTGGCCCAGAGTTGTATTAAAGGTACAAAATCATTCAAAATTACAAGGTATGTCAAGTAATGCAGTAGGAGAGGGGTGTATTGAAATCTGTAATTCAATTTGATGGGAAACTGGCCTATTTTGCCTATTTCCATTGAAACTTAATTTATAGAAGCCAATGCATCAGCAAACTTTTCCTTGTTAGCTTAGAGAGGTGTCCCCAAAACTGAAAAATTTTGACCAGGACATCCAGTCATGATACATCACACACAGTCTTGCCTTCATCACTGTTGACAGGTTTTTAGGAAACTCTGTCACCTACAACACTGCTCTTGTCATCCCGAGGGGAAGAAGGCATGATGAGAAATGACATGACAGGAGAGAACCAGTTTTCTGATGCAGCCTGCTAAGAATTCAAAAATGCAAGCAGGTCCTGGTCTGATCAGTTCATCAGTCACTACCTGTGACAAGGGGGATGGCATGTTACTTCAGGAGGAAATAGTTCATCAAGAAAACAAGGGCTGGCATCTTGTTAGTCAGCAATAATGTTGTAAGTTGGATTTAGGACATTGTAACTTCTTCATATTCTCATTTGTGATTGTGACACTATTGCCTGTAGCCAGAGTATTGAACTAGAATACAGTTGGTCCTCCACATTTGCAGCTTTGACTTTCATGGATTTGATTATTTGCAAGTTTCTTCAGCATCTGCCTCCCCACCCCTGCAGGGGGCTTCTTTTCTGGGGGAAATTTTCCTCTTGGAAGCTCCAATCAAGCTGTGTAGCCCTTTAAAAACCTGCCTCTGGCCCTCCTGCTCCTCCACCGGCCTTTGCTTGGCCAGGTAAGGATTGCTCGCAGCCTGATTTCTCAGCACCACAAACCCTCTCCTAATACCCACACACACTCAAGGAAGGAGATGGGCAAGAGAGAGGAGGTATAGGACCACCATGCCAATTCATCCCCTTTTCCTCTCCTTTTCTTGACCTGGTTTGGACCGCTGGGTGCCTGTTTTCCTTACCATGCCTCATCTTTACTTCAGGCATAGACACATTTTGATATTTGTAATTTTCCCACTTTTGTGAGGGTCCTGAGCCCCTAACCATAGCGAATATGGAGGGCTGACTGTATTAGAAGACCAGAATTTGAACCTTCAGTTAGACATGGAAACCCACTGTGTGGCCTTTCACACACTCTCAGCTTTAGAGGAAAGCGATAGCAAACCTCCTCTGAACAAATTCTGCCAAGAAAACTCCAATAAATTTGCCACAGGCTCTCCATAAGTCAGAAATGACCTGAAGGCACAGAAGGGGCAAGTCACATCATGCTATAGGACCCCATTCACAAGCAACACAGACCTCTGTCACTTGGGACAGCTGACTGGCTTTTAAGGCAGATTTCAAGCATCAAACGGGGAAATAAAGCACAGCCATGACATGTAGTTACTTGTTTGTTGCAAGATCTCAGCCAAAATTTTGCATATAGAGTTGCATATTCTGCTGTTTGTGGCTTGGAATAAATACAAGGAAGCGTTTTCACTTCTCCAGTATTTGGTTTTAGATTTCTTTTTTCAGAAATTTCTGAACTTTGATTCTGAATAGCTTTTGAAGTAGGCCTTAAGAGTAATAAAAGCAATCATTGTTTGAGCATCTTGAGGCAAGGCTCCAGTTTCTTCTGGAGAAGTAGCAGGGCCAGCCTTGAGTGAGGCAGCTGTAACAAGTTGCAGTTACTGGGGTGTCAGGGAGGCAAGAAGATGTTGAAAGTAGGGATGTAAATTGCTTGTTTCATTCTCATATCTAAGAATCAATAATTTTCCAAAGTTTCTTTTTACTGGGAGAGATTATGTAAGGTTTGTGCACTTTTCAGTTATTTTTTTCTTAGTATTTTGGGAACATATTTGTGAAAAAGTAGGTGGCATAAAAACTTGGTTTTTAGGGAGAAATTAATATTCATCACGGAAAACAGTGTATCTTGTACAAAATACAGTTTTCTTTACTAAAATTCAATTTTTTAAAAATGCAGACTAACCTTTTTCTGTACAAATGATTTTTTTTGTGTCTGAGAAGATTCCTGAATTGTGAAAAATCTGACAGGGGTTGCAACTGTTTTCCCAGTAGGACATTTTAATTTGTTGTTATGCTTCCTCATCAAGATTGAGAACAATTTGCAAATATTTTTTTTAATTTTTTTATAGAAGTTTAAAAAGACTACTCACTAAAATTAAGGGAAGTCTCGACAGTTACAACACATAAATAGTACAACTTAGACATACATACATAAATCTACAAACTTACTCTCTCTGAGTTTCAGTCTTTCACATCTTCACCTGACTTCCCGACTAGACTGTCCTTACAATAATATACTACATAGATAAATGAAGATCTATTTTCACCCTTAAAGCACCTCAGGACTCTACTAATACAGACATAAATATAATCCAACTAATTGTTTTATAACTTCAAGATTTAACATTGACATTTATAAAAATACATTCATGTACTGTATAAATTAAGATAAGATTTCACCATATCTCAGTCTTCAATCAACAAAGCTCACTATCATCAAGTCTCTCCATTTGCTTCTAAAATATTGTATAACTGGAGCCCATTTCTTAACAAAGTTTCCTCATCAAGATTGAGAACAATTTGCAAATATTCTTTAGCCATTCACCTCCAGTTGAACAGCAGAGATGTGATTACCTTACGGCTGACTTGGTATCTCTCATGCTTATCTGTTGTCCTGAGGTATAGTGGAAGGACACTCTTGTATCAAGTATTGAAATAAAATTCAGCAACCAGTCTGGTTGGCTTTCACACGGGAGATGGGGAGAATACCATTTTTTCTTTTAACCGAGGCAACAAAATGTCTTGTTCTGATCCTGAAATGCTATTCTTCAGCTTTCATTGAAATTTCATTCTTGTCTGGTTTTGCAATATGCCCAGTGTGTTAATTTGCCCTTTGACTGTGTCTCTTTCTTTTTCACAGAATGAAGAGACGTAAGTGGTCTTACAGTTATCCAGCAGGGCGGAAACTCTTAATCCTGTTTTTAATGGTATGGCTGTTCTTGCTGCTAAAAATTCTCAAAGTTGAGCAGCTGATACTCTCTCACAAAGACATTTACTTTGTGGAGCCTCTTTTAAGTACCTCCTCATATGTGAAAAATAAATACACCAATTTTAAAAAAGATGGCCAGTATGAAATTAACTGTTCCTTAATATACAATCAGGAACCTGTGGAAATTGGAAAAACTTTAGAGATAAAGAGAAAAGAAATCATTGATTTAGATGATGAAGATGTTGTAGAAATGACTAGTGACTGTCAAGTGTACCATGCAATTAGGGGATACCATCTTAAGCCCGTTTCCCTTGAAGAGAAAAAATTCCCATTAGCTTATTCTTTGGTTGTTCACAAAGATGCCATAATGGTTGAGAGGTTGATCCATACAATATATAGCAGTCAGAATATTTACTGTATCCATTTTGACCAAAAATCACCTCGCACTTTCAAGCAGGCTTTGGAGAATCTAGCTAAATGTTTCTCCAATATTTTCATTGCATCTAAATTGGAGGTGGTAGAATATGCCTACATTTCAAGGCTCCAGGCAGATTTAAATTGCTTGTCTGATTTGGTCAAGTCTTCCATTCCATGGAAGTATGTGATCAACTTGTGTGGCCAAGATTTTCCTCTGAGGTCAAACTTTGAACTTGTATCTGACCTGAAGAGGTTAAATGGAGGAAACATGCTGGAGACAGTCAAACCAAGCACCAGTAAAAAGGAACGGTTTACTTATCACTACGAACTCCAAAAAATGCCTTATGAATACACAAAGATGCCTGTGAAAACGAACATCTCTAAGGCCCCACCACCCCACAATATTGAAATATTTGTAGGCAGTGCCTATTTTGTTTTATGTCGAGCTTTTGTAGAGTATATTCTTGAAAGTCCTCTTGCTCAAGATTTTTTTGAATGGTCAAAAGACACTTATTCACCTGATGAGCATTTCTGGGCAACTCTTGTTCGTGTACCTGGAACACCAGGAGAGATTTCACAGAAAGCTCAGGATATCACAGATCTTCAGAGCAAAACACGTTTAGTAAAATGGAACTACCTTGAAGATCATCTCTATCCTCCCTGTACTGGTACACACCTTCGCAGTGTATGCATCTATGGAGCTGCAGAACTCAGGTGGCTTCTCAACTCTGGGCACTGGTTTGCCAATAAGTTTGACTCAAAAGTGGACCCTGTTTTAATAAAATGTTTGGCAGAAAAGCTTGCAGAACAAGAGAAGGAATGGGTTGATTTGTCTTCTGAAAATATTTTTTTACATAGAACATTTACAGATGCCTCCTAACAGTATATTGCATCCATGATTGGACTATGAGTTGTTGTTTTTTTTAAAAAGGAAATGGTTGCTGAAACGAACCATATCACTGATCAAAGACACTTCTGTAAGCAACTTTCTGGTTTGTCTTGGTGGAATCTGCATTCATTTCTACTTGTGCAACTAAAGGTAAAGTGTACTAACAGAGCTCTGAGAAGTCCCTGCTTAGGGTCCTTTGAGCAGAAGTGGGGATATGGGAATGGAAGATTAAAAACAGCTTATGTTGGCTTAATCCAGTGGTATCCAATCTTTTTGAAAACAACACATTCTTCTTGATTTACTCTGCCTTTTATCAGGCATATATCCAGACCTCTTGAATAGCACATATGATCCTTGTATATTGTCATGCAGAGAGCCAATGCAATCTAGTGGTTTGAGCATTGGGCTGCAACTCTGGAGACCATGGCTCGCATCCCTGTTTAGCCATGGAAACCCACAATGTGACTTTGGGCAAGTCACATTCTCTCAGCCTCAGAGAAAGGCAAAGGTTAAACCCTTTGTCACAGGTGCCAGCTGTCTATGCCAGGCAACAGAGTATAGGGTCATCAGGAAGCCATTCACAGTCAACAGGGACACTAATAGTCAGTACAGCTTGTCTGTTCATGGCCCAGAAGCAACCCAAAGGTCCAGAAATCCAGTCCAGGGTCAGAAAATCCAGGCAGGCAATGAGCAGGGAGTCCAAAGAAGACAAAGGCCAACAACATATGAGTTGTTTCTGGTGTCAAGCTACTGTCCTGTGCCTTCCTTATGAAGGCAGGAGCCAGCTGGCTCTCATCCCAACCTATTAGCTCCTGGTGTGCTTACTTCTATATGTACTCTATCACAGCTGCTGTTCACTTGGGGAAGCTGAGTCTTCGCCCATGACAACGCCTCTGAACAAATCTTGCAAAGTAAATCTGCCTTGGATTCACCTGAGGATCACCATAAGTTGTAAATGACTTGAAGGCACACAACAACCACAACGTATTGTCATGCGTGCATAGCTTGTTACTGCATGCAAGTCTGTAAAGACTAGGGTATTATTTTTTCCCCCTAAAGAACAAGATAGTTTTGACTCCTCCTAAAATGGTTTGTGGGAAAGATGATCAAAATAAAGCAGACATGCTCCCTAATTCAGGTGAAAGTGAAACTGCTGTGTAGAACAATCATACTATCAACTCAAATGTAGGTGAGGCTGGGGGCAGAATTCAACTTAGGCACATTTTTAGCTGGTGGAGTGAAGTTTCCACCTGCACAAAATCCCATCCTATCCAGCTAGATCCCCTTCAAATTTTGAAAACCACTGGCTTAACCCACTTAAAGACTGGTCAGATTCTATTTGCATATATGCCTACAGTCTGTGTGCTTACAGCATTTAAGCCTCAGTTGTCCTGCATTTTGTACAGATACCAATGAATCCTATACCTATGAGTGGAAAAAAACCGAAAATCTTCCACTCTGCTCTGATAAAATTGAAACGTGTGTGGAGCAATGAATATAATCGTGACCTTGAGTGTTAAAAGTTATATATCATGCCTTTGGCAGATTGTTTTATTATTTCTGTTATTGTGTCCTTCCGCAGTGACCAAGTAGGGTTTTTTTTTAAAGGGTGCTCATGATTCTTCTGTGTACACCCTGCTGCTTTCATCTGTATAATGGTTCAAAACATTGTACACCACAGGATAAATAACAGTAAATACATGAGTTGCAATCTTAACAGTGACATCCCTGTGGTGTGTAATGCTCTAGACCAACCTGTATCTATAATTCAATGTGTATCTTTTCTGTGCAATAATAATTCTCATGGAGGGCTTTTTCCAATGTTTTGTATTTATTCTGAAATGCACCTTGTATCCATTCTCTCTGGGCAGGGGAATACAAGTATCTTCCGTCCAGATTGTACTGCCATTACTGGAAATTAAGAGTTCAAGATGCACTTTGGCTTTCCTGGTTTAAATGCAGTTCTTGCTCCTTGTTTCTGTTGAGATCCTGTGAGTGAGACGGCATACAACAGCCATGGGCTACTTTCGTGGGCCAGATTTATTCCCCTAGCATCCATCACAGACTCAAAAGGCCTCAAAATAATTTAAAGAAATAAAAATTGGAAGTGACAAGATGAGGATTTCCAGTATTTTAAAAAGTGAAGAGGTTTATGGATTTCTTAAACTTGGCAGGCCCTGCAGCACAGCAGTGCAAAAATTGCCACTCAGGGAGAAAGGACTTTTGGTAATTTTTTTCCCCTTCAGGAGGGAATGGGAGCCTCTATGATCCTTGCATACAAAAATATTGCACCGTTGTATGCAGCCTACAGACCATACTTTCTCCACATGCTATGCAATTGCCCTGGGCATCTGTTGAACACTATACGGCACATAAGACTCTGATGACAGGCCAAGATGCATAGATTTCCCAGCCAAGCCTATGGAGATTTTCTCCACAGTTTTCCAAGAGAGCCAGCATGGTGTAGTGGTTTGAACACTGGATTACAACTCTGGGGACCAGGATTTGATTCCCTGCTTGGCCATGGAAACCTACGCACACACAGCCCCAGAAACTCCCATGATAGGGTTGCCTTAGAGTCTCCATAAGTCGGAAACAAGTTGAAGACACGCACCAACAACCCTGATTATAATGACAAGGCACACAGTTTCCTCAAACCAAACCTATGCAAACCTTTTAAAGGTTTTTAATGATTTATTTTATTTTTCCTTAGCATTTTTCAGTTCTTTCCAGACTTAATGCTTTTCTGCTGTTCCGTGTGTGTGTGTGTGTATGTGACTCACTTCAAAAGGGGAGAAACTGACAAGCCTGAGTCTGCTTCCTTCTTCTCACTTCTGTCTTTTTTTTTTCCTTAGAAAAATAAGTACTGCACACTGTTTTTTAGCTCTTTCATTCATCTTTCTCCTAAGAAACAGGTCCCTTTTCCAGAAAAGTTGCGTCTTTCACCATTACTGTAATAGAGGTCTGAGGTCACCTTCCCCTTAGAGGTGAAGTCACTCTCATTGTTTAAAAAAAAGTCTCTACAGTCCCCTAGTTATAAGCTTCTTATTGTTTTTTAAGTAAAAGAAAAGAAAACTTAGGAGATAATACCTGCAAATACCTTTGCATACTAAGAAAAACATGTCCCATTCATGTTTCCCAAGCTTATAAAAATGCACTAAAGAGATGTTTTGCCCTAAGAAAGCACAATATTATGCATATTATACATCAGCTGAAATTGTTTTTACCTTTAAGCTTCTTGGGCCTTTTTTCTGCACCATAATTTTTATCTCAGGTTGTTTCTCCCATACATTTGGAAAACCCAGTCAATACTGGATGAGCCCTCAATTTGCTACCTCAACTTTGTGTATGCAGCCAAGATTGATTTAAAGTGTGACAAAGAGTCATTATTCATAGATATCTCTGCTTAATGTGGAACTGATTACATAGTACCTGTATTCAGTTGCTATTGAACAAGTTGGCAATAGGATAGTTGCTGGGGAAAAAATTCTTTTGAATTGGTTGAATTGGACATGCAGAATGCTGATTTTGTGTATGTTTAAATTATAGTTGTTGAATACAAATGCCATGTCCTATATCTGATAAACTGAGATTTAATTTAGCCATATATTGAACTACTGGGCCTTATTTGCTATCAGTGGAATATGGAATGCTATGTAGCACAGTTGAGTGTTAAACAAAAATATAACGTACGGTAAAAAAATTTCAGTGTTATATTGGAAGAGAAGCTCATTGTATTTAAAATGTCACTGTGGGTATGTTGTCCTCTTTTTACAGTAGTTTTGCACAGCAATTTTGCTAATGAATGCTGCATCATTCCTCTTGTCTCTACAGGTAGAATATGAAAGTTATTAAAGTATATAATATTATCAATGGTGATGAGGCAGATTTAGAGCTGTATCACAACATACAAAGGCCATTTTCACACAGGGGTAAAACCCCGCAGTGCGACGACCGGAGACAGAGGTCGTTCACACCATGGGGTGAGCTAGTGTGGTTGGAAAAGGTGAGGCTCCACACCTCCAACCGCTCTAGCGCAGCCGCAGGGGTGGTGCTGTGAGTTTTTTAAAAACCACCTTCCTAGGTGGTTTTTATGAAACTCGCCCGCACTAATCCGTGGCAGCTCCCGGTGAGAATCTGCAGAGACACGGTAGCGCGTCTCTGCAGATCTGCCCGGGGGCGGGCTTCCGGCTGGCATGCTGCTCTGATTGGCGGAGCGCTGCCGGAAGCCGCCAGCCGCCATTTTGGGCGGCGTCTGGAGCGGCGGAACCGCGCTTCCCGCAGGGACGGAGCAAAACGCAAGCAGGTAAGCTCCGTCCCTGTGTGCGCCGCCCCGTTTCGGCCCCCCCACGTGTGAAAAGGGCCAAAGTGTCCGTAAACTTTGTCTGAGAACCAAAATGACCATAGGACTGGATAATTTTGAAGACAGGCAACAACATTTAGATTTGTAATTTAGAAAAAAAGGGAGGGGACTATTTATAATGTACATGATGCTGGAAATGCAGAGTTAATGAAATTTTCCTGTTTGTATAGCAGTAAAATAGGTCTCTAGTTAAATTGGTTGGCTGGAGGTTGTAGGTGAACAAAAGGAAGCACTGCTTAGCAAAGGATGTAATTTATGGAATTTGCTGCCACAGGAAGTGATAATGGTCAGTAGCTTAGATGGCTTTTATAAAAGGGATTGGAAGATAATTCTGTCCATGGCAAGTAGTCACAATGGACATTGGTAAATTCTGGGATAAGAAGCAGCACACTACTTAATGACGGTTACTGAGAGCTAGCATTAAGAGAGTACTGTAGACCGCTTGTGAACTTCTCAAATGCATCTGTGGGGAAACAGGATGCTGTCTGGGCTAGATGGGTGATTCGTCTGAGCCTGAAGGACTTTTAGATTCTTTTACGTATATGGTGTGATACTTATCGGTTAACGTAAGGGAAAACTTACAGATGTTGTTTCTGTTACTGTGACTTAGGCATGCTTCAAATGAATACTGATCTTGCAAGAGGAATGTATGCTGACAGCTGAGTAGAATGGTTTGTCACTGTACACAATGGGATCGTTGTATAGAGTGGCAAATGCATGTATTCAGTGTTGAGCAGCTCTGCTGCTCCTGTTCCTTCTTGTGTTTCTCCTGTTCCTTCTCCAGAGTTTAATGCCAAGCCAGCAATAGTTGCTTCCCTCTACATATAATTGGAATGATGGAGTGGTGCAGAAGGAAAAGGAAAAGCTGATATTAGTTTACATCCAGTGTTACATTGGTGGCCAAGCATCGGTGTGATAGAACTTTCTTCCTGACCTATCAACATTGCAGCCTTCTGGAAATCTCTCACCACTCTGAACATAACAATATGAAGCTGCTGTGTTTTGCCAGGTTATTGTTCCAGTTAATCCAGTATCATCTATTCTGATTGGCTGCACTTCCCCAGGTTTTGATAAAGGGAGTTATTTACCGTGCCCAAGATTGTTTCCAAGTGGCAACTGCAGAGAATGAACCTGAAAGATATCTGAACACAAAGGAAGCATTCTCCAGCTGAGTGACACACACTGTTCAGCTTTCCAAGGGTTGACTTGCAAGTTCAGCAGCTTATATGCTATAGCCCTCCTGTGACTCTGTTGCTTCCAAATGCAGGAAAGATACTGTATAATTGTATTCTCCTGTATACCTCAAGCTATCCCATCAGAGATACACACTTGCAAGATTTCTCCCTGCAATACTAGTTTTCCAAAAGCAAGGAAGTCAAGCACTGGTACCAACTGGCATTCTGAAGCAGACCTCCACTTAACTTGTCAATGCATTTTCCCCACTTATTCTGCCAGAAGATCCTCCACTTCGGCAGAAAAAATGGAATGCCCAAATATAGGATGGGGGACACATATGAAAGGGATCTAGGAGTCTTGGTAGATCACAAACTAAGCATGAGTCAGCAGCGTGCTATGGCAATCAAGAAAGCCAATGTGATTCTTGGTTGCATCAATAGGAGATCAAGGGAGGTAATGGTACCACTCTATTCTGCTTTGGTTAGACCTCATTTGAAATCCTGTGTCCAGTTCTGGGCACCTCATTTCAAGAAGGATATTGAGGAGTTGGTACTTACGTGAACAATCATTCTGGGATGACAGGAGGAGCAATCCACAACGCATGGGTTGATCCTCGCGCCAGCAGAGTCAGGAGCCGTCCTCGAGCTAGATGCAAACCGTTAACGGACTCCAGTCCCTCTCCAGCCAGTTTCCTTTCTCTAGCGTGCCTAAAAACTTTACTGCTATGCTCCACCACTCCATATGTTTAACCTATTGCTTTTTTTTTTTTTTTAAGTGGTGGGCGTGGATTGCTCCTCCTGTCATCCCAGAATGATTGTTCACGTAAGTACCAACTCCTCATTCTCGGGCTGACAGGAGGATCAATCCACAACGCATGGGACCTTCCCAAGCTTATTCATGGGTGGGATATTTACACCACTGCTTGCAGTACCTGGCGCCCAAAGGCTGCCTGGGCCGAACTGTATTTGTCAAGTTTGTAATGCTTGATGAAAGTTGTTGCCTCCTTCCATCCAGCCGCACTGCATACATCCTCCAAGGAACAGGAGGAACTGTAAGCCACCGATGTTGCCATTGACCTTGTAGAATCAGGCCACACATTCTGTGGCCGTGGCTGTTTTGCATAGTCATAACAGATAAATATGCAAGTCTTTATTCATGCTGCAATAACTGTCTTACTTGCCCTTTGACCCAATGTCTTTGGCTGAAAAGACAACAGTAATGCCTCAGAACGACGGAAATCTGCGGTCCTTTTTATATATGCCTTTACAGCCCTCCTAACATCTAACTTGTGCCATCTTTTTTCCAATGGATTAGTTGGCTTTGGACAAAAAGTAGGTAAATGTATTGTTTGTTGCTTGTATGCTGAAGGCAAGCATTTAGGCAGAAAAGAAGGATCCAGTGTCAAAGTAAGTTTATCCCGTTCAAACTTACACAAGCTGTCATTTATTGACAGAGCTGCTAACTCTGACACCCTTCTTGCTGAAGTTATAGCCAGCAGGAAAGCAGTTTTGAATGATAGTAATCTCAACGAAGCCTCTTTCAAAGGCTCAAACGGTGGTTCTGTCAAAGCGTTCAACACCAGGTTTAAGTCCCATGACGGAAACCTGTGAACAGTTGGAAAAGAGAATAAAGTAGCTCCTCTGAGAAAACGTTTGATATGAGGATGCTTAGTCAAAGAGTCCCCATCGTCTGACAGAACTGATGATAATGCTGCCACTTGTCTTTTTAAGGTATTAGGGCGATATCCTTTCTCCAATCCATCCTGTAGAAACTGCAGTATCTGTGGCACACTTGCTTCTGAACGTGGAATGTTACTCTCTTCACACCATTTACTGAATATTTTCCATGTTCTATCATAAACCTTTATAGTTGATTCTCTACGTGAACCTAACATAGTTCTAACCACATTCTCTGCATATCCATGCTGTGTTAAACACTGCCTTTCAATCTCCATGCAGCCAGTTGCAGCCATTCTGGATCTGGATGACTCACTGGGCCCTGCATTAATAGATCCGGTCTCAAAGGTAATCTCCACAGAGGCCGCTGTGCCAATTCCAGGAGCAACGGGAACCACGGTCTCCGTGGCCAGTGTGGAGCCACAAACACCACCGATGCTTTCTCCATACGGACCTTTAGTAAGACCCTTTGTATGATTCGAATTGGCGGAAAAGCATAGTGTGTCCCTTGAGGCCACTTTGCGGACAACACATCGTGGGCCTCTGCTCCTCCTTCTCCAGTAATAGAAAAATATTTTTTTAATTTGGCATTTTCTCCAGTGGCAAACAAGTCCTCTTGTAAAGGACCAAAAGATCTTTCTATCTCTCGAAATACCGCGTCGTTCAGAGACCATTCACCTGGATGCAGCCAATTTCTGCTCAGAAAGTCTGCCTGTACATTCAATTCCCCTTTCAGATGCACAGCTGTAATTGATGTCACATTCCGTTCTGCCCACCTGAACAGGCGAGTCGACTCCTGTACCAGGGGTGTCGAGTGTCAACTGCCCTGCTTGCAAATATATGCTTTTACCGTCATGTTGTCTGTAAAAACCTTCACATGCCGATCCTTCACTAAGTAGGCACACTTCTGAAGGGCCAGACGGACTGCCTTCATCTCCAGGTAATTGATGTTGAAGCATCTGTCCAATGCCGTCCAACATCCCTGTACCGCCTATCCTTCGCAGTGGGCACCCCAACCGGAAAGGCTTGCGTCTGTTGTAATATGGATCATGTCTTGTTTCTGGAAAGGAACTCCCGCATTCACATTCCTGTCCTGCAGCCACCAATTCATTTCGACTCTGACATGATGTGGCACCTCTACCTTGTAATGCCTTCTTGTAGCTATTGACATCTGATGTCCCATCAGTAGTCTCTGTAATGGCTTCAAGTGGAAACTCCCCCATTCCACTAACTGTGTTGCAGAAACTAGGAGTCCCAACACCTTCGCTAACCTCATTAAGTCTACAGACTTGCTTCGACTCAAATTGCGAGCTGCCTGCTGTAAATTTGTTAACCTCTCTCTCGAAAGGAACAATCTCCCTTTCGATGTGTCTGTAATTGCTCCCAAGTGTGTTAGTGCTTTTGTTGGAGTCAACATGCTTTTCTCGTAATTTAGCAGGAAACCATAACCTGTCAAAGTCTGTATTGCTAAATCCAAATCTTTGCGTAATTTGTCCTGCGAATGTGCCTTCAGCAGGATGTCGTCTAAGTATGGGTAAAGATTCACCCCCTGCAGACGCAGGAAGGCTATTAATGGTACCAAAACCTTGGTGAAAACTCTCGGTGCTGATGCCAGACCGAAAGGTAAAGCCTTGAACTGGTAATGACCGTCCTTGTAGTTGAATCTTAAGTATCTCCGGTCGTGTAAGCACATGGGAACATGGAGGTATGCCTCCTTGAGGTCTATTGATGCCATGTAATCCCCCATAAGCAGATTTTCCTTGATGGTCTGCAAAGTTTCCATTTTGAATTTTCGATGTTCCACAAACCGGTTGAGATACCGAAGATTCAATACCGGCCTGTATTTGCCGTTTGGTTTTGGCACTACAAAGGAAACTGAGTACACCCCCGTTTTCCTCTGAAGTAAGGGAACCTCCTCTATAGCCCCTATCGTTATTAAATGCTCTATTTCCTGACATATCACCTGTTGTTTGTCTTTTTCTTTTGGAACTGGAGAGGGAAGAAATCTGTGCTTTGGACTTGTATGTAAGAACACATGATAACCCTGTGTTACCACCTTCAAAATCCATTGGTCCGATGTTATTCGAGGCCATCGTTGTCCATAGGCCAGAAGTCTTCCCCCTACTTTCTGCTGTTGGTTGTCAATATTGGTTCTTTCCTCTCTTGGGATTGCTCCCAAGCTTCCCTTGTCCTTGTCTACTGTACTGATACTGTTTTGTGAGTTGTGGTCTTTGCCTATTCCATTGGTACCTTCCAGCTCTATATTTAGAGCCTCTACCTGCCGATCCATATGATCTTCCTCCATGAAAGGAATAACTAGAATTTCTGTAAGATCTTCTTTCTCCTTTTTCCTGCGAAGTGTGGGCCTTACCTGCTTTTTCTCTTTTGTCTCTACTAATACCTTCTCCAAAGCCTTTGTACCAAACAGCAAATCTCCCTGGAACGGGACAAAAGCCATTTATTACGGGATTTAGGGTCTGCCTCCCAGTGACGCAACCACAAGGATCACCTTGCTATTGTTATCCAATTAATGTTTCTTGCAGCATATGTTGTTGCATCCAGACCCGCATCTGCTACGTATTTTAGCACTCTCTGTATGCGTTCCACTGCCTTCCTCAATTCCTGCATGCTCAGGTCCTGAGCTTCCAGTATATCCTGAGCCCACAGAACTGCTGCTCTAGCAAACATTGAAGTGGCTGTGGAAGCCTTAATAGTCAGTGCCGCTGCTTCATGAGCCTTCCTAAGTGATGACTCTGCCCTTCACTCATCTACCTCCTTTAACTGGGTGTCTCCCTCTTTTGAGACAATGGCCCCCGAAACTAAACCTGCAATCGGAGCATCCACAGGGGGCACCTTGAGGAACTCCGTTTCTTTCTTTGTAAAGGAATACAACTTTTGTCCTGATGACCAATTCCTCCTATTATTTCCTTGGGCAGACCACTCTGCCATAATTTCTTCCTTAAACAAATCTGGCATGGGTATATCCATACTCTTTGTCTCCCTTTTTCTAATTATGGCAGCCAGCCTGCACTCACTGCTATCTGTGTCATTTGCTACATTCTCAGTCATCAAATCTAATGTTATAAGCACTCGCTTTAAAGTACCCTTAAAATATTGTGACTCAAACATTCTGTCCGTTTCTGGCTTATCATCTAGTTCCTCATCTGAAGATTGAAGAATTGGTACGTACGTGAATGATCATTCTGGGATGACAGGAGGATCAATCCACTACGCATGGGTTTGATCCTCGTGCCAGTCCTACGCAGGCGTCGTCCTCGAGCTTTCTTTTGAACAACCGTTAACGGATTCCTGTCCCTCTCCCAGTAGTTTCCTTCTCCAGCGTTCCTATACTGCAGTAATCCTCCACCTATTATTTCTCCCTCACCTTCTAGTGGTGGGTGTGGATTGCTCCTCCTGTCATCCCAGAATGATCATTCACGTAAGTACCAATTCTTCATTCTCGGGCTGACAGGAGGATCAATCCACTACGCATGGGATTTCCCCAAGCATGACTACTGGGTGGGTCTCTAATTAACCACTGTCTGCAGCACTCGACGACCAAACGCTGCCTGTGCTGATCTAAACTTGTCCAATTTATAATGTTTGATAAAAGTTGTTACTTCCTTCCAGCCAGCTGCATTGCATACCTCCTCTAGTGAGCAAGCTGTATCATAAGCCACAGACGTGGCCATTGATCGGGTTGAATGTGGCCACACATTAGTTGGCTGTGGCTGCTTTGCCAGGTCATAACATAGGAAAATGCAGTGTTTTATCCACGATGCCACAACAGCCTTGCTTGCCCGCTGTCCTTTTGTTTTCGGTTGGAAAGATAACAGCAGATTTTCTGATTTCCTAAATTCTTCTGTTCGTCGGATATAATTCTTTACAGCTCTTTTCACATCCAATGTATGCCATTTCTTTTCTAAAGGATGTCTTGGCTTTGGACAAAATGTCGGCAAGTGAATTAGCTGTGATCGTGAAAATGCCGACAAAGTTTTGGGTTTGAAAGAAGGATAAAAACCCAAAGTCAACTTATCCTTGTCAAATATGCAGAAATTTTTATTAATTGACAGTGCGGCTAACTCCGACACCCTCCTGGCTGATGTAATTGCCAGGAGAAAAGCAGTTTTTAATGTTAACAGTCTCAATGAAGCCTCTTTGAGCGGCTCAAACGGTGGCATTGTCAGAGTATTTAGGACTAAATTTAAGTCCCAGGAAGGGAACCTATGTATTGTAGGTGATGATGTCAATGTTGCCCCCCTTAGGAAACGCTTAACATGTGGGTGCCTCGTGAAAGAGTCTCCATTCACAGTTAGGACAGCGGACAGCACCGCCACCTGCCTCTTTAAGGTGTTTGGTCTAAGACCCTTATCCAAACCCTCTTGTAGAAATTGTAGTAGGTGTGTTACAGTAGCTTCTGCCGTATTACAGCCTTTCTCAGCACACCACTTTCTGAAAGTGTTCAATGTTCTGTCATATATCTTTTGTGTTGACTCTCTGCGCGAGCCCAGAATAGTCTTTACTACCTTGTCTGTATAGCCATGTTGAATTAGGAATCTCCTCTCAATTTCCACGCCGCCAGACTCAACCACTTCGGGTCTGGATGGTATACTGGCCCTTGGCTCAATAAATCTGACCTCAGAGGTAGCCTCCATGGAGGACCCTGAGCTAACTGTAGGAGCAGAGAGAACCATGGTCTCCTCGGCCAGAACGGCGCTATCAGTATTACTGAGGCCTTTTCTATTAAGATCTTCGTCAACACTCGTTGGATAATTCTTATCTGTGGAAATGCATAATGAGTCCCTGGAGGCCATGGCACCGAAAGCGCATCGCATGCTTCGGCACCTCTGTCGCCATTTATAGAAAAATACCTTTTTAATTTTGTATTCTGTCCAGAAGCAAACAAGTCCACTAGTAACGGACCAAAATAGGTGTCTATTTGTTGGAACACCTCCTCGTGCAGAGACCATTCCCCCGGATGCAGAGCATGCCGGCTCAAAAAATCTGCTTGAACATTCAGATCTCCTTTCAAGTGAACCGCTGTTATCGATAGCAGATTCGCTTCGGCCCATTTGAACAAGTGGGTCGACTCCACCACAAGGGGAACCGAGTGTAACCCTCCTTGCTTGCATATGTATGCTTTTGCTGTCATGTTGTCGGTGAACACTTTTACATGTTTGACCGTGACCTGACGCCAGCATTTCTGCAAAGCCAGGCGGACCTCCTTCAGTTCCAAGTAGCTGATGTTGAATCTTCTGTCGGCTGCATTCCAACGTCCCTGCACCGACTGCCCATTGCAGTGGGCTCCCCAGCCTACTAGACTCGCGTCCGTTGTTATGTGCACTGGGTTTGGGATCTGTAAAGGTATCCCTGAGCCCACATTCATCATTCGCAACCACCAGGCCATGCCTCCTCGGATGTGTTGCGGAACATTCACTTTGTAATGCCTTCTCCTTGCCACTGCTAACTGATGACCCATTAGCAAGCGTTGCAGAGGTTTCAAATGAAAACTGCTCCACTGGACCAACTGTGTCGTTGATACTAGTAGTCCCAGCACCTTTGCTAGTTGCATTAAGTCCATGGAACTTCTTTTCATTACAATACGCACTGCTTGACGTATCTTCTCTATCCTCTCGGTCGATAAGTACGTTCTTCCCTTCTCTGTATTTATTCTTGCTCCTAAATGAGTCAAGTTCAATGTTGGGTTCAACACACTCTTTTCGTAATTGAGGAGGAACCCATAATCCGTTAGCACTTGTATAGTCATATCTATGTTGTGTAGTAACTTGACCTTCGAGTCTGCTTTCAGCAAGATATCGTCCAGGTACGGAAACAACTGTACCCCTTGCAATCTGAGAAACGCTATCATTGGCACCAGAACTTTTGTAAATATTCTCGGTGCTGAAGCCAGGCCAAATGGTAAATCTCTGAATTGGTAATGCTTGTCCTGGAAATTGAACCTCAAGTACTCCTTGTCGGTTTCCCTCATAGGAATATGCAGATATGCTTCTTTTAAATCTATCGATGCCATGAAGTCTCCTATCATCAGATTGTCCCTTATCGTCTGTAATGTCTCCATTTTGAATTTCCAGTATTCGACGAACTTGTTCAAATACTTGAGGTTCAACACCGGTCGGTGTTTGCCATTTGGCTTGGGTACTACAAAGAACACCGAGTACACTCCCTTTCCCCTCTGGAATGTTGGTACTTCCTCTGTGGCTCCTATCCTTAATAGATGTTCTATTTCGTCGTGTACTACCTGTCTTTTGTCCTGTTCCCTTGGTACTGGTGATGGAAGAAATCTGTCTTTGGGTAACTCTCGGAAAAATATTTTGTAACCTATGGTCACCACCTCCAGTACCCAACGATCTGTTGTTACATTTGGCCATTTGAACCCAAAAGACAGAAGTCTCCCCCCACCTTTTGCTGGTTGTAGTCAGTATTGTTGTTTGCCTCGCTTGGAATTACTCCCAAGCTTACCTTGTCCTGGTTTATTAAATTGATATTGACCTTGCTTGGGGAACTGAGATTTAGTTCTGTTCCACTGAAACCGGCCTGTTCTGTAATCCGAACTCCGTCCTGTATAGCCGTACGACTTGCCTCCTCGAAAGGAATAATTAAAACTCCTGTAACTCCTCTTATCCACCCTTTTCTTCTGCAAGGTGGGCATCACTTGTTTCTTGTCTCTAGTTTCAACTAATACTTTTTCCAAAGCTTTTTCCCCAAACAGTAAGTTCCCCTGGAAAGGTACATACGCCAAATTAGTTAGGGACTTCTGGTCCGCTTCCCAGTGGCGCAGCCATAAAGACCGCCTCGCCACTGTCAGCAAATTTATATTCCTAGCAGTATAAGTCACCGCATCTAAACCCGCATCCGCTATATATTTAAGCACTCTTTGGATGCGTTCTACTGCTTTCAGTAATTCCTGCATATTAAGATCTTGGGATTCCAAGATTTCTTGAGCCCATAAAACTGCTGACCTCGCGAACATGGACGCAGCCACCGACGTTTTAATAGCAGCCGATGCTGCCTCTTGCGCTTTCCTTAAGGAGGACTCAGCCCTACGCTCATCCATTTCTTTTAACTGTGTGTCCCCCTCTTTAGGGACAATCGCCCCCGAAATTAAGCCCGCAATTGGGGCGTCCACAGGGGGGACTTTTAGGAACTCAACTTCCTCTTTCAGGAAGGAGTACAGCTTGAAATTAAATGGCAAACTTTTATGCGCATTTCCTTGCGCACTCCATTCTGTCATAATTGCATCCTTAAACAACTCTGGTAGGGGAAAATCCATACTTTTTTTCTCTTTCTTTCTAATCACTGAAGCTAGCTTACAGTCTTTCTGTTCCTCCTCTTTATTATTATTCAATCCTAATGTTTGAAGCACCCTTCTTAAAGTTCCTTTAAATAACTCTGCCTCAAACAGGCTATCAGACTCAGGTATATCCTCTTCTTTCATATTTGAGAGTTGACCCTCACTGCTTTCCAACTCCATGAGCTCATCCTGCTCTTCCTCCTCACTAATTTCTTTTTCCTGCCTGCACTGTGGTGCCAAGGTCTTTTTTGCTGTTAATATTTCATGCAGAACACTGGTTCTATTCTTATGTCCCCTGGCTAGTCCAGTACTAGTTGTCGGTTTGACTGTTTTTTCCACTCTCTTTTTCTTCGCAGGCCTCTCCTCCTCCAAGTCTGGTTGTTCATTCACTACCTGTTTATTGGGGAGTGCTTGTGTATTTACTGTTTGACTAATATTCCTTTGTTGTATCATCTCATTTTGGCTCAACATGTTTAGAAATCCGTGTATAGCCATTTGCTCATTGGGAATACTTTCCTGAGCAGTGTGCAGTTGTCGCTGAGACCCCAGTACAGACTGGATCTGCGTTGCTACAGCTTCTCTTACAATCAGTTGAATATCACCTTTTAATTCCTGCAGCATGCTGTGACCCAATGAGCTGTGATCTCCCCTTCGACCCTCTAAAGGATCGTAAAGAGCCTCTGGACATGGCTGCGATGCCCTCTCTAGCCAAGCTTGAAAAATTTGCCTCATATCTACCGGGCAAGAAATGTAATCCTGTCTCTGTACAGGCAGGTTAGCTGTATTGTTTGCTGCTGCTGCCGCCATTAAGGGTGTACGCCCAGCATCATCATAGGCGGAGCCAGACGAGCTGCGAGCTGCCACACTCAAAATGGCGTCACCTGTCTGAGGGAAACTCCCCTTTTCCTCTCGGCGCCATCTTAGAATCCTTAGTTCCAAGATGGCGGCCGGAACTCTCCTCGGTGAGTTTCTTAGGAGCAGCTTTTAATTTATCAGTTTTATTCTTTGGTTTTTTCCCTTTTTTGTCTGCTGTCTTGTCCAGTCCTTTTCTTACCTCCGCAGGCCCTTTAGTGGCAGTTATTTTTAATTCTGCCTCGCTTTCACTAGAGGTCAGAAAAATCTTACGGAGCTCTGCAGCCTTTTCCCCTTCATTGGGACGCTGCAAACCTGCTTTCTGGCCATTCGCTCTGAGTACCTCATCCTGAAGCCGCTTACCAGCGGTCTTTTGGACGGAAATTTTTGAGCCAATGTCTGAGCCCAGCTCGCTGGAGCTTTGGCACACCTCCTCTGCCAGAGCCGTTTTTGCCAGAGTAGATTTCTCTGCTGCCATTGTTTTGTTTTGTTTTCTTGTTTTGTTTTTTCTCTCCTTCTTCTCTGTTTATTGGTCTCCCCTGTATTTCTTCTATGCTCAGTTACTTAGCTATCCCTAACTGTAGTTGTTTTGCCGGGAGAGGGATCAAAATGCGTCTGAACCTGCAGGAGAATTTTAAAAACTGCTGGGAGAGGGACAGGAGTCCGTTAACGGTTGTTCAAAAGAAAGCTCGAGGACGACTCCTGCGTCGGACTGGCACGAGGATCAAACCCATGCGTAGTGGATTGATCCTCCTGTCAGCCCGAGAATGAGTTCCCTTATCTTCCCAATCTACCTCTTCCTCCTGAACCATTTCTTCATCAGTTAAATCTACCTCCTCAGATATAGTTTGTAGTGGCTCTCTATGTGTTGGAGTATGCACTTCCTTTAAGTGTTCCTTCCTTTTACTTGTGCATGGCACCTCTGCCTGGACCATTTTCCTCTTCTTTGCCTGGTGAGTCTGTACTGTTTCCTCCTGTATTTTCTCCCTAGATGCCTGCAGTATTTCTGAGTGCCCTATGTTGTGACTTAACTGCTGATGAGTGTTAATTTGATTACCAGGCAGCTGTGTATTATGAATTAATTGATTGTTCCAATTCATCATAGCTAACATTGCTAATTGGTCCCTATATTCAGCTGTTTGTACTGTCATTGGGACCCTTGGAGTGGCCATCACTGTTTGTAACTGTGTTGCCACTGCCTCATTTATCATGAGCTGCATCTCATTTCTCATATTTCCAAATGAGTGCTGCCTCTGCCAAGCCTCCATATGCTCTTGCACTTCGTGTCTCTGCTGTGGAACATTTGCCAGCCATCCTGTCATGAACTGAGTAAGCTCAGCAGGCAATCCTATATGTTCCGGTCTCTGAATACCCGGACCTGCTAAACGTGGTTCTGGTGTAACAGACCCCGCTGCTCTGTGTGTGTTTGCAGTTGAGCCAGCTTTGAAATTTGTGCTGTCAGTTGTATGAGCCACCACACCCAACATGGCTTCCATACCCTCTGTGGGCGTGGCTTTCTCTCTCAATGCCACACTTAAGATGGCTGCCGTCTCTCCTGGAGGAGTGGCCTTCTCTCGGGACGCCATTTTGGAATCCTTCTTTCCAAGATGGCGTCTGGAGCCCTCCGTGACTCGTTTCGTACTACCGGTAAGCAATTTGGAGGTTTGCTTATCACCGGAGTCCTCCAGCCTTTTTACCTTTTTCTCTGTTTTTCCTTTTTCTCTGTAGCCTTTTTTACTGCGGCTACTGTTAATTCGTCGGCCTCACTCTCACTGGAGGACATAAAAATCTTCTGGAGCTCTGCAGTTCGATCGTCCGGAACGATCCGCTGCACATTAATTTTGTTTCCATTTGCTCCATTTTCCTCGTCCGTGACCCGCCTGCTGGCGGTTTTCTGGACAGGATTTGCTCTTAATGTGTCTGAGCCCAACATTTCTGTGGTGCTACGGATCACCTCCTCTGGCAATGCTTTGCCATTTCCATTCCGCTCTGTCTTTCTTTCCAAAGTCATTCTCTTTTTAATTCTCCTACTCTTCTATACTTCTCTCTCTCTATTTGAATCTAATTAAGTGTTATTTTGCCAGAGAGGGACAAATAGATGTCTGCTGTTACGCAGGAGAATTTTAAAACTGGCTGGAGAGGGACTGGAGTCTGTTAACGGTTTGCATCTAGCTCGAGGATGGCTCCTGACTCTGCTGGCGCGAGGATCAACCCATGCGTTGTGGATTGATCCTCCTGTCAGCCCGAGAATGGCAAGCTGGAGCATGTCCAGAGGAGGGTGACTAAAATGGTGAAGGATCTGGAAGCCATGCCCTGTGAGGAACGGCTTAGGGCGCTGGGTATGTTTAGTCTGCAGAAGAGAAGGTTAAGAGGGGATATGAGAGCCATGTTTAAATATTTGAAGGGATGTCATGTCAGGGAGGGAGCGGGGTTGTTTTCTGCTCCTCCAGAGACTAGGATAAGGAGCAATGGATTCAAGCTGCAGGAAAGGAGATTCCACTTGAACCTCATTAACTTCCTGATGATCAGAGCTGGGGGTTGGACTGGATGGGCCCTGTGGTCTCTTCCAACTTTATGATACTATGATAAGAATTTATTCACAAATAAATACCAACCCAAAGTTGTGTCTCACTTCCCCACAGAATTCTGTATTGTGATACTGTAAAGTAATCAGTATTTAGGAAGCTTAAATGGCCTTTGAACTTGCTTGCTCTTTGGAGCCTGATTGGTAAGTCCCAGCTGAATCCACCGAATCAACATTGTGCAGTGTTGAGTCAATACATAGGTAAAACCCACTGATTCAGGGTGTCTGCTGACTCAGGAGGCATACTGCAGTGTATTTAATTGGACTAGAATTACTTCTGAACACAGTAAAGTAAAATACAGTAGAACACAGTAAAATAAGAATGGGGAAGAGTTCCAAAAAGCTTTTCCAGACTATGTGTATGCATGAAGAAAATCCGTGGATAATATGCTAGACTATTGTTTAGGATGAGAACTAATATGTTTACTGTGTTAATTGATCACTTGTAGAATTGCCTTTGAATGTTGTCCAGAAACAACAGTTGGTTGTTGTTTTTTTTAAAGGCAGCAACAGGGAAATTAGCTAGGACGGGGTATTGGAAATATTGCATGCTGGGCTCATAGAGTTTCATTGCCATCTAGTTTTTCTCTGTGGTCAATTTAGTATGCTGATACTTATCTCCAAAGCTCCAGATGGTCTCAAATTTGGGCCAAGCCTGAAGTACATCTTACAAATAAACCTGCTTCTTTCTTATGGCAGCTTTCCTATAGGTACCCCCACTATATGGGAAACAGGTGGCAGGTAGGGGGGGTGGTTTTTGCAGTTGTTGTGCTCCATTTATGGAACTATGTTCCTAGGTTGGCTTGTTTGGTGCCTATTTTAATGACCTTGAATACCAGGGTAAGTGATGTTTATTTTCTTAGGGTTTTACCTTTTGAGGAGTTGTTCTACTTTGTTCTTTTATTCTTTTATTGCTTCTTTTACTTTGTTGTTTCTAGGATTGTATGTTGTTTTACTGCCTTTTTATAACTCTATTTTTTCAAAAAAGTGTATAAACTGCTTTAGTAATTTTACGTTGAAGGGCATTGTCAGAATCATAAATAAAAGGAGTTTTACCATGAATGGAATATCTTTCAAGGCAATGTATGTTTTAACATTCACCTTACAAATTGATTTGATTTATACCAAATCATTGGAAGAGTAAGTTAGTGAGAAGGAAAACCCAATCCCAATTGACTGTTGATTAGATAAGTAAATACTACAATAATTCCTCCACGGTCACAAAGGGTTAGTGGCTCAGAACCTTTGCAAAAGTGGAGAAATAACAAATAACTTCCACCCCTCATTATTCCCCTCCAGAGCTCTCCCCCCCGCATTCTTTTGCCTCTGGCCCCATTGTGGGGGGATGAGGAAGAAAAAAGATACAGTAAAGGGCTTACCGGTACTTTCTCCCCCAAGGGAAAAGAGCACAGTTCCTCACTTCTAGTTACTTCCAGTGGCCATCTTGAAAAGGGAAGGCTAGGAGCAAAAAGAGAACCGGACCAATCAGCAGCATTACATAGCAAAAAGTGCAGCCACATGGAAGAGAGGACACATTTCTGGCAGTGGGAGGGGGGCTTTGCTCACCCAAAAAGAAAAAACACCCATATCAAACAGAAGGACAGGATCAAAATTCAAAATGACCTGGATAGATTGGAGAGCTGGGCCAGGGCGAACAAAATGAAATTCAACAGAGAGAAATGTAAGGTCCTACACTTAGGCAGAAATAATGGAATACAGAAATATAGGATGGGGGACACGTGGCTGGATAGCAGTACGTGTGAAAGGGATCTAGGAGTCTTCATAGACCACAAGCTGAACATGAGTCAGCAGTGTGATGCGGCAGCCAAGAAAGCCAATGCAATTCTCGGCTGCATCAACAGGAGTATGGTGTCTAGATCGAGGGAGGTACTGGTACCACTCTACTCTGCTTTGGTTAGACCCCATCTTGAATACTGTGTCCAGTTCTGGGCACCCCAATTCAAGAAGGATATTGACAAGCTGGAGCAAGTCCAGAGGAGGGTGACCAAAATGGTGAGAGGCCTGGAAAACATGCCCTATGAGGATAGACTGAGAGAGCTGGGTATGTTTAGTCTGCAGAAAAGGAGGTTAAGAGGGGACATGATAGCCATGTTTAAATATTTGAAGGGATGCCACGTAGAGGAAGGAGGGGGCTTGTTTTCTGCTGCTCCAGAAACCAGGACAAGGAGCAATGGATTCAAGCTGCAGGAAAGGAGATTCCACCTGAACCTCAGGAAGAACTTCCTGACAGTCAGGGCTGTCCGGCAGTGGAATCTGCTGCCTCGGAGAGTAGTGGAGTCTCCTACCTTGGAGGTTTTTAAGCAGAGGCTTGATGGCCATCTGTCGGGAGTGCTTTGAGGGTGTTCCTGCATGACAGGGAGTTGGACTGGATGGCCCGTGTGGTCTCTTCCAACTCTACATTTCTATGATAAGCCTGGCAAGCCTGGGGTGAGGAAAGCATGTGCCTTGTGAATAATCAAATTCGTGAAGGTGAAACCCACATATGTGGAGGGAGGACTATGCAAATTCCCAGAAAACCTTCAGTTTTGTAATCTAATGCTGAATGAAAGTACTGGTCCTTGAAATATACATTGTGTCAGATCCAGACTTAGATGCCATACTAAGAATAGAATAGGTTCACTGAAATCAATGGAACTGGACTAACTTCAGTATGGCTGAGTGTGGTTCCAGTAATGTGAGATTGGCAACTTGTTGCCTTCCACCTGGTTTTGGATTACAACTCCCATCATGCTTCATGGTGCTGTGCTGGCTAGGGCTGAACAGATTTGTATTCTACTAACCTCTGGATACCTCACATTCCCTTCTCATGAACCATTCCAATATGATTTATGTACAGGTGGTATACCTCATCCATAGTAGTATTTTGTCATTTATCCAATTTTATATCAAAATTTCAAATGATGGGTTGTTTACATTGTCACATCCTGTCTCCTTGGGGGACTTCTCCTAAATTAGTGGGTTTTTGATGGAATACTTGCAATAAGAAATAAAGATACTGCAGTAATTATAACTCTTAATGGTCAACAATTTCCTGTTTGCAAAGTTCTGAAAACATAATGAGGATTAATCAAGCATTGTGGTATTTGTATTGTCAGCTTCTAAAATAACTTTAAAAGCATCCCATACTCATGGAAACACAATCTAACCCCATCCAAATGATGGCACCAGCTTTGGTTGTGGTAGGAGTCCTTTGCATTTGATAACTGAACACAAAGTTTTAGCAGTAAGATTTTGCCCGCCGTGCAAATTCAATGCTTAGAGAAACTGCCCTTGGCTTTTTTTGTTTTTGTTGCTTTGGCTGTTATTATTTTTCTGCTCCCAGAAAAATGTTAATGATCTCCCTCCAAGTTGTGATACATATAGACAATGTTGTCTGCACACTCGGATAAAAAAAATGGTGAGAGAGACTGTTTGGGTTGTAAAGCATTTTCTCTCTTGGAGGGATCAGGTTAGAGGGATCAGGTTGGTGGTAACCTTGTTGCTGTTAGCATGAGGAACATATGGCATTCCAGAGACTTTAGTTCTCATCATCCCTCCCCATTGACTATGCTGTTTAATGATATATACACACTGCAGGATTACAGCAGATTGATACCATTTTAAGTATCATGGCTTCATCCTGTGGAATCTTGGGATTTGTAGGTTAATGAAGGATTTGGAATTCTCTGCCAGAAGGCAGTCCCTGCTACTGAATTAAACAGTTTTAATTTGCAGTTTCTGTCAGAATCCTGTAGGATGGAACCATGGCAATTAAGGTAGTATCAAACTGCTATAATGGTGCAGTGTAACTCCACTCTAGTGTTCGTAAGACTTTCAGTCAAACAAAAACCAGAGAGCCACAAATTTTGCATCTCATCTTACAGGATAAGTGGATTGCCTACCATCTTCACTGGAACAATCAGTGAATTATTATTCTCTTGAATGTTGTATTCTATTTTATACCATCGAACTGATAGTCAACACAAAGGGCAACCACAGAGAAACTTGGTTGGTACACACTGGAGCAAATGGACTGAATCTTTGGTTCCAGTGACCCTCTCAACATACCTACTGGAAGAAATAAGTGACTTGTACCTGTTTCTCTTTGCAGAGTGTTTCACTTTACATATTTGAGAACAATTTTGTAAAGTGTCTTAAGTTAACCTTCCAAAAATAGTTCTCTATCTCCTAATCCTAGTTATTTCCACATTTTGTGAAGAATCAACACAAAGAAGGTTCTAAGAAGCTCCAAAAGAACTGGACACAACAGAAGCACAGGCTAAGACACATAAATCACATGTTAACACGCATTTTTGAGAAATTAGCCCACAGGCTTTCCAGGTGCCACCTGCATAGAATTGCCCAGGAGTTGGTGAAAGCAATTTCTTATATAATGGCAATTCAGGACTGTTCTGCAAAAATGGTGACAAACAGTGGCAGCGTTGAAAGTAATATAGCTACTTTTTTTTTCTTGAAGCAAAAATAAAATGTCAGTTTCAGAAAACAGCTTATATGCTGAGAATTTTTTGCTGTTAGGCAGCATTTCTTAAATATTAGACTTATTCAGGGTTGTACCTGGATGTTGTGGATAGTAATTGTAAATGCCAAAATAAATTTGATGGAACTATGACAGTGCCTACAAATACATGGTAACTTATTCTCTCAACATTTTCAACAGACGTTAATTTAATGGGTACTTTTCTTTGCAATGAAGTAAATGTGGGGAACTTTGGTCTCCAGATATTTTGATCTATAGTTCTTACGGTACCTTACCAATGGCCCTGCTGGCTGGTCTTCCGGAAATTAAAAGTCCAAAACATTGGCATATCCCCAAAGTCCCCACTCTGGCATAGGACCCAGCTGTTACTCCCACACTGAATCCAGATGTTCTAAATGTTATTGTGTGTCACCTGGTTTCTATGTATGATTATGAAAGCTGGATAGTGAAGAAGATTGATAGGAAGAAAAAGTCAACATATTTGAAATGTGATGATGGAATGCTAAAGAGACAAATGAATGGACCCTAGAGCAGATCAGGCTTGAACTCTCCTTAGAAGCCAAGATGACTAACTGAGGCTGTTGTACTTGAACATATAAGATGCCATGACTTAATAGAAAAGGATATAATGGACAGTGGATACACTGGAAGGCAGTAGGAAAAGAACAAAAAATCTGCATTACAGGTGGATTGGTTCAATGGGGGAAGCTGTGGCCCTGAGTTGGCAAGACCTGAGCAGGCTAGTTGACAATCCAGGCTCTTGGAGATCTCATTCACAGGATTGTCATAAGTCAAAATTAACTTGACAGCAAATAACAGCATAAAATTTGCTTCTCATCAGAGCACTACATATAAGGTTTTCTTGAGTTGCCACAAAGGAAGTATCTAGTTGTGTTAAGTACCTTTTGAGGGAGAAAATCATTTAAAGAAATAGGTTTGTGACTCATGCTGAATGTCTGCTGTGTCACTTTAAAATATACAAGTGAAGAAACTTAGCTCATGGGCAATGAATATGCCATTGGTCACTTTTCCCACCACCTTCCCCTTCTCTTACATGTCTCAGCAAGCTGGATGTACAGAGCCAGGATTCAGAAGATGTCTTCAACCTTAAGTTTCTTCAGTTGTTAAAATTCCTGGATTGAGTTGGCTTGTGATCATATTGCTGACCAGTCCCTCTGAATGCCAGCTGTTCAGACTAGGATGTAACAATGGCCTCCGCTGTCAACATTTGTTTAATGTGCATTTGGATATGAAATATGAAGCATAAAAAGGGGGATGTGTGAATTACTCTTTCATCTGAGTTTCCCACTGACTGTAATGTTTGATGCCACCTAACTCAAGGTTAATGGAGAGTTTTCATTAAATCCATCATCCCTTAAAAGCTTTAGTGTAAGTGAAATGAATGGAGATATTCATACTGTCTTCCAAGAAAGTGAAATGAAGCTGCAGAAGCTTTTGCCAACAAAATAATATGCTAGTAGGGTCAAGAGAGACCATACTTGTATAGTTCCCTATGTTGTTTTTCTCTTTGATGTTAGAATAAAAAGACTTAAAGAGAAAGTAAAAAGGGAAAAAATGAATACTAAGACTGGAAAGAAAATATAATAACATTCCTGTTTCGGTTTGAGGAAATCTATAAAGACAACAGTATCTATAAAAGTGTTTAAAATTGCTTGAATCAGAAAGAACAAGCGAAAGATGGAACGAGGAGATGAAAGGGAGCATCTCTAGAACATAATTTGCATCTACAGTATAAGTTGGCTTATGTTCATGGTACATTTGTTGTCGTCTTTTCTTCAAAGGAAGTGGATGTTAGTGACTTCTTCACAAATGAAGATGATAAATAAGACAAACTTGCAAATCTACTGGTTTTACTGTCCTTTTCAAAAAAATGTTTTCCAAGAATGGATTTGCTGCCCTTGTTGTTTTGTATCCTGTCTCAAATTTGCTCTGTGTGGCTAGAGCAGAGTTGATTAGTGTATACAGAAAGTAGGAGAAGAAAAAGTGCCAGTGCATAAGCAGAAGCCCCGTGCATAACACTTTAAACCAGTGTTCAAACAGATAGCCATGTTAGTCTGATCTTCCTTAAAAGGACTTGAAGCAAAAGACTTGAGACTGTGTGTTGGGGGGAGGAATGTAAAAATATGTTCAATATTTCAATAAAAATGTTTCTGGTTCTGGTGGAAATTGCCTCTGGATGTTCCATGAAAAGGAGAACATCATGTGGATGTTTTAAAAATCTCTTGAGAACTTCAGCAAGAGATAGAGCAACCAACAAGAGCATTTTATCAGTCCGTTTCCCCTCTTTCTTTATTATAATATTCTCTTTTCCATCAAGGAGAGTGGGGAGAAACTTGACACATTCCTCCCCCCATCACAAGACTGTTTTAGATCCAGAAGAAATCTTTATGCCACCAGGAACTGAACTGAAATTTGAGCTCTAGACACCTGTTGGCACTAAAACAGTACCACCACCACACTCCACTGCAGGGAAACATGGGAGGCTTTTTGAATTTAAACCAGATTTTGCCAAGAAAGGGGAGGTAGTAGCAACTATCATCAAAACAAAAAAATAAGTATCAGGTATCAGGACATACCTATTTTCCTAGGAGTTCACCTATTCCACCAATGTAGCAGCAACGTATCTCCAATTCTAGCCTAATAGAAATATAGGTTTGCTTTGTTAACTGTTTTTAAAGTACAGTGTTTTTTAAAACTTTTTGATATATTTAAGAATATGTATTTTTTGAATTATAATCTCTTCTATGTTGACTGTATTCAAAGATTGCTTTACTCAAGGCAACAAAAAGACCTCAGAGTTTCAACCAGACATTTTGGCCCTTTCTGCATGTGTTACCCTACTTGCTTGGGGGTCCCTTAGGGACACCTAAATGCGCTCTCAATTATACAAGTTGGAGAAATTAGTCAAAGAGCACAAGCTAGCAATGCGAGAGGCAGGGCAACGGAGCGGAATCTTTTTACCCAATGTTTACGGGGTCAGGCCCAGTCAAAAATCACACAAATTGTTCAAATTTAAGTATCTTATTGACATAGATGTTAAAGTCCCTACAATCATTCAGCTGCACTCACTCCAACAAGCATACAAGACTATAGAAAGCTAGAAAGAGGTGAAAATTAAGAGAGAGAGAGAGATAAGGGCTTGATTTAATACTGTACCAATCCAGAAGTCTTCAGCTGGGAGAAAATGATCTCAGTCAGAGACTGAGGGGAGCTTACCACCTTCATGGTTTGCAGATCTGAGAGAACTCCTAACTCCCAAACTCCAAAACCAAACTCTCCAAAAAGAATGAGAAAATGTGCCTAGTTATAGAGCTGACCTATGTCCTGGGGAAAACAGATGGCTGCAGTTTTTATTAAGATGGATTTCAGCTTTTGTAGTTTAAAGAAAATACAGCCAAACATTCTTGTAGTTTCCTGGAAGATGAGTATACAAACATCCTTGTAGTTTCCTGAAGATGAGTATCTCATCCAGAGATGCATACCTCAAAGTGTCACATTCCAGGCTATTTGCATTGTTTATTTGTTCCCAGAGAGTTATTGTCTCCTGATCGCTGCTGAAAATCCATTCAAGTGGCCTTTGAGCCATTTGCAAGATTTACCCAGGATGTGACAGAAAACAGCTACTCTTTTGATCGGTCTCCATAGCCACTGCCTACATGTCCATCCACTATATCTCTGTGGCTCACTGTTTGATATAAAATAATTAGGATCCTCAGGACATAATTTTTAGGTGTGTTAGGGGCTTACACATGCCCCCCCAACTCGCAATGGCCACGGGATCATGACAACAGTTCTGCATGATGTTGCAATCCTGTCATGATCCCATGGCCACCTATCGCAATCACGGATTAAATAATTGATGGGTTTCTCCTGTCAATGAACTGCAAGTGTGCAGTCCTTCAGCGTCCCTCCCGCAGTTACCTGCAGAACGTCAGGAAGTGCAATGGTTGCACTTCTTCCCCCAGCACAGCCTAGGAAGCTGCCAGGCTGTGTTGTGAAAGGGAGAGGTAGAGCCATCACACTTCCTCCCATCCAGCAGGCAGCCATTATGGAGGAGAGCACTCCTGTCTCATTCCCCTTCCAGGAGAAGCTTTCCTCGGATCCCTATGCAATGGCTTTGAGAACAGGTAAGATGTGGAAAGGGCCTCAGTCTTCAGAGGAGAGCTAACATTGATTCTGCAAACAACAGTAGGTATAAACTGATACCTTCTCAGCTCAATCTTTTTCACTCACTTTGCAGTTCCATCATGGGAGTTAGTCTCCTTGCAGACTTAGTGCCACAACACCTGATCAGATTTTTAAAAACATTTCTTTCTCCAGCCTCCAAATTTTTGGTCCATTCAGCTTTATCAAGATTTCTGTGGAATCTGAAAGGTCCCATACTTTTGTGACATTTTGGTGCTCCTAATAAAAGATGTCACCCAGTTTGATTTTTGTTTGGTTTTGAAACTGAATAAAAACCATACTTTTGTTTTGTATCCTATTACTAACTGGGAAGTTATGCAGAAGCATACTGTTGTATGACAATTCTAAATTCCAAATGACGGGATCCAGGGACTTGGTCAGAAAAGGATGCTTCAGATCAGATGAGTTATTTATTGTCTGAGAGAGCTGGAGTGATGTAGTTTGAATATTGGACTAGACTCTGAGAATCCAAAGTTTGAATCCCCACTCAGCCATGGAGACCCACTGGGTGACCTTGGGCAAGTCACTGTCTTTCATTCTTAAGAGGAAGGCAATGGTAAACTTCCTCTGAATAAATCTTGGCAAGAAAACCACAATTTGCTTGGAGGCACATGGGTTATGTGTCTGTTTTTCATTAACCTTTTCAATGTTTGTTGCACAGTTTAAAATTAAACTTGGGTAAAAATGCCTCAGAGCCAGCATGGTGTAGTGGTTTGAGCTTTATACTATGACCCTGGAAACCAGGGTTCAATTCCCCGCTCAGCCATGGAAACCCAATGGGTGCAAAACACACACTCAGCCCCTAGAAAACCCTGTGTTAGGTTTGCCTTAGGGACACCATAAGTCAGAAATTACTTGAAGGCACACAAGAATAACAAAAACACCTCACAGGGCCAGCATAGTGTACTGGTTTTCATGTTGGACTAAGACCCTGTAGTTTGGGGTTTGAGTCACCACTTCATTACAGGAAACCACTGGATGATCTTGAGCAAGTGATGACCTCAGAGAAAAGCAAAAGCAAACCATCTCTCAACAGATCTTGCCAAGAAAACCCCATGACAGGGTCACCTTGGGATTGCCATGTCAGAAACAATTCGAAGGCACATGGTATCAAAACGGAGATCTGGGCCAGGTCAAGGCTATGACAATCTGGTCTGCTTTGAATTCTCCCTTCCTAGAGAAGCAGCACGTTTCTATATTTTTGCCACCCTCTGGCTCCCTCTCCACATTTATATCTATTGCTTTCCCTAAATCCACACCCTTGTAGATATAGGGCAAAGGTTTTAGTTTATCCAAATGAATGTGTCACTGGTGGTAGTGTGTGTAACTGATCCATATTCAAGAGACGCTCTATGGAGATTACTCTTTAAAAAATTAATAAAATCTTTATTGAACAAACTGACACAGGAAAAGGTAGTTGGCAAATTAAAGATTAACAAACCACAAACACTTGTAGCTCTAACCCAGCAAACACATCCCCAACTCTCACTGTCTTTTACACTCTCTCTCCTTGCTCTCATCAAACTCTCCCTTCAAAATCCTGTTTCAGTTATTTTTCTGTTAGGCTGACTACATCCCTGCCCCCACCTAGCCTCTCTCTCTGGCTAGCCTGGGTTCCATAGTCAACAACCAATCAATTTAAATCCTCTTGGTTGCTAGGGTGGCTCTGTTGCTACACACACACACCCAGGGTTCATCAAACATGGCAACAGTAAAAACACCTATTCTAAATCCTGCTCATATATAGTAAAATTGGTGACAGTAATGCCAAAGCAAACTTCTTTTCACCTTCATAGAATGCTCTGTGTCTTCTCGGCTGCCTCTCACACCAAATCCTTCCTCTTCAAGTGGTTTTTGTTCTCCAGTATAAAATGTCTAGAACTCAGAACAGAGAAAGCTCTGTGTGGGAGAAATTCATCTCATTTTCTTATTGTAGTTATTGCTGCCAAGTGACCTTCATAACATAACGTACAATAAATATAAAAGCATAACTAACACAATTCATCTGGTTTGAAGGACAATTTGAGTTTCAAAGCTTTGTTTATTGCCTCATATCTAATGAATTGAAGTGACCCTGGAGCAAGGAAACACTCCAAATGGCGTAGTTATGCCCTTTATTCTTGGTAAACAGACCACTGGTTTGTTTCCTAGTAGTGTCAGAAGATCAGCTTTTCATTTAGGCTCATACAAAAACTTGTTTTTCAGATGTACATTGTAAAGAATAGCAATTCCTATCTGACAATTATAGAAAAAAGTGAATTGTACAGATGCACAGATAGGTAATGTAAAGAGACTGTTACAACCAAACCTATCTAATTTTAAATCCCATTAGGACTTTAATGAAAAAGATGAAACCAGGAGAAGTTTACTGTACCTTGGGAGGAGTCTCCATCTTTGTGAACCTTCATGAGTGCAATCGAGAAAAAGCACCTCCATCGTGTCAGGACTATTGTTCAATTTATGGGCCCTAAACCAGACCCTCATCTGTCCCAGATGACTGGTCCGGCACTTCCAGAAGTTCATCTGACTTAGATGGCAACAAGCTGGATGCATTGGAGAAGTCAGAGATAGAGATCCACAGAAAATGGAAACACATTTATTGTAGCCGGCACAGTGCCTCGGTGGAATCGTTTCCAAAGACCGAGCCGCCCCTCATTAGGTTCACAACAATTTATACATTTCCCAGTACAGTGTCATCACATGTTCAAGGAAGGAAACAGATGTGTACAAAGGTTCCCATCTCACCACAATAGGTCATTCTTCTAGTAACTATTTTCCCCCACAGATGTTGTTAGTGTAGTCACATTTCCCTGCAGATCCCTTGTCCAGAGATTTAGACAGACATTTTAAAAAATACAGCCTCGGGGGATAGTATAGCACAAAGGCTAATAAAGGCAGGCCAACGTTCCTGAAGGACAAGCCATTGGGATCAACTCTGCAAGTAGGAGGAGAGTCATGGTATTCCCAATTCATAGATGTCAAAAAGATGTGTGATTTTTAACTTTGTCACTGAAACAACTAGAGATCTGAAATATAAAGTTCTGCATGGATTGCATCCAGGCTAACAGGAGGATTGTATTCTTCCACACAAGGCAGCCCAGGTGCTGAGACAATCAGGAGATGCCCTTGTTTCAGGCCTACCGTCCTAACAGGCACACCTGTAGGGAACCTGACAGAGGGCCTTTTCAGTGGCTGCTCCTGTGCTCCGAAAGTCCCTTCTAGACTATTATGGTTCTCTGTGTTCCTTCTCTTAGCAGGCAAAGACCTTTTTTGAAATCTGAGAAGCAATTAAGGTTGGCTTCAATAAAGTGCTGCACTGTTTTTAATAGTACATGTTTTAAATGAGTTTTAATGTTATTATTTTAACTACAGTTACATTTTAATTATCATTATAATTTTATATGATTTTATCTATAATATAATATATTTGTTTTAACATTGTAAGCTGTCTCAAGTCCTCGTTCAAGAAGAAAGGGAGGATGTTTTTCTTTTCCATCACCACCACCACCATTGTCAGTTAATGGTGGCTGTAAACTTTGGCCCATCCATTTGATGGCTCTCTTTATTTTCTTTAGGAGGATTTTAACCCATTTTTCTGTCTTTTTCTGTCTCAGGGAAACGCATGGAAGCAGATGATACCTGTGCCCTTTCAGAGGCAGTTGGACGCCAGCTCCCATCCATCCCTGACATTTGCTCATGCTAGCTGGGGCTCATGGGAACTGGAGTCCAACAACTTCTTGATGGCTATGAGTTCTCCAAGCCTGATTTAGGGCTTGTAAGGTCCCAAGTCCAGGAAGCACAGCAGAAACCTAAGATGATGACACAATATTGGAGGTATACAAAGGCCAAGTTTCAAGTCTCAGCTAACAACCCAGAAGCATGGTAATACATTTCTGAACTGCCTTCAGTGTGGGAACAATACAATCTGGATGTGATAGGGGCATCAATAACTGAAGCCATACATTCAGTTCCAACTTCTGGTTTAACACCATTGGAATAACCAGATGAAAAAGAAGACAGGGTTCCATATTAGCCAAGCAGAAGAGGGAATTTTGAAAATATCCCTGGTGTTGCTGGACTGCAGATTCCATCATTCTTCACTACTGGCTAAGCTGGACAGGGCTAATGAAAGTTGCAAGCCAGCAATGTTGAAAGATTGTCAGGAAAAAAAACCAGAACAGTATTCACCTAAGTTACCCTCAACCCCTTTAAACCCATTTGTTTTATCCTATTTGCGTATCACATGAGCATAATCGAGCTAAAATGGTATTATTATGCATAATGAACAATAAACAAGCCCATAGATATGTAAGTCTGATTGTACTGTCAAAAAAGAAAACTCTTTGACACTTAAAGCTGTTTTTCAAAGCTAGCACTGATTCATTACTTGGCTATTAAGGTACATGCTATTGTTGCTTCCAGATAAATCTAACCAGGACAAGATGGACTAAGGGGTATGTTATCTTTGCTATAACGCTATGTGCATTTTGTTTTGTAGTTAAGTATTCAAGGACTAATTAGACTTGCTATTCAGTCCTCAAAAAGAAACAGAAGCAGGATGAAACAAGATGTGTCGTAACAGAAATGCTGTTAAATTTGATTTAAAAAATACTTTCTGCTGGACATTTTTTGTAATCCAAATCAAACTTTTGTTGGGGCATTTCCCAAACCACTGTCACAAAGTGTGACTCACCGGTAGTTTCAATGTAACTCATCAGAGAGATATGGACAGCCACCAAAGCAAGGGGGATGAATCTTTGGATCTTTAGTGGTTTTGCCCTGAAACTTCCAGAATGATAAGGGATTGTGGGCACGGCTAATGAGGAGGGGAAGCTGGTACAAATTACCGAGGCCTAGTAGTCCAGAAGGGGACCATAGATTTTATATAACATAACATAAGAGCAATAAATGCTATATATGATTAACAAAATGACTCAGAAGGAACCTGGAATCCAGAGCAAAAGCCATATGTTCTGTTCAGTTTAAGTAGAGTATCTTTTGATCTCACTCTAGGTTCAGTGCCAATAGATGATGGCAGGAAGATAAAGCAAAAGCAAAAATGCAGAGAGACCTGGACTATTGTGCTGGTATTCACATTGTCTTCCTGAAAAAACACAAGTGTTAACAAATGTATATCATAATCTTTTCATGCCCTCGTTGTTCCACAAACATCTCCATCCTGTCACAAGGCTACATGTTGGAATGAAAACAAACCTTACTGACATTTTCCTGCTGGATATCTATGCCTGTGACAGCAATTTCTGTGATCAACAGAAAATCTGCTAGTTAACTCCTCTCCCTATTTTTTATATATACACACACATATATAAATATTTATATATATATTAATATATATTTACTCCAAGTTTCAACTCAAGTCTCTACTTTCAAGTCTCAAATCAAGTCTCAAGTCCTTCCAAGATACTTTCAAGTAAAATCTCAAGTCAAATCTTACGTCTGGGAGCCAACTTTATATCCTAACCTATATTCCAGAATTTTTGGATAAAGTAGAATAAAGTCAGTTTTAAATTTTAAGTAGAGTCAGACCTTCACATTTGAGAGTTTGCCATCTGCAACTTCGGAAGTGGGGAACAGGACCCTTCTTTCTTCTTATTTCCAAAGCTGGAGGCTTTTTTGGAAGTGGGGAATAAGAGTCTTCTTACTCCCCATTACTGAAGCTTCAAAAGCTTTAGAAGGAAGGATTCTTCCTTCTCAAGCTGATTGCTAACGTATTTGCTATTCTCCTCTGACAAACATGCCCTGTACTCTAGGGTTGGGTCTTGCCTTCTGCTCTTAGGAAAAGTTTTAGAAGACTCCTTCGATATACAGCAGGTACAGATGCAAATCAGACCTCAACCCCATTGCCTAACCCATTTGCTGTTCCCCTCTGGGAAATGTGCCCACGCTTTGGGCTTGTGACCAGGGCAAAAAGAGATGGAAGCGTTGTTCAAAATTGTAAGGTTTCTGGATGAATATGTTATGTTACCTGAACCAAGGGCAGCAAGTTGGTCACTAAAAATATACAACTCCACGAGTCAAGTCAGTGCATCTTTTATTGTTAAATCCAGGTCAAGTCCCTGAAGCTACTTAAGTCTGACTTGAGTCCAAGTCAATCGACTCAAGTCTACATCACTGGGAGAAAGTGGTTTTGTTCCTCAGCAGGAACCTGTTAGGCAGGAATAAGAAACTGCCTCAGGCAGCAGATATTGAAAAACACTACTATCAGCTTCCTACCTATTCCTCATTAAGTGTCTGGCTGATATGTCCACCTCTGTTATCACGGTTATGATATGTCGGGTGAGAGCACTAGATATCCTTTTGATATCAAATAATTTGGCCTTTGCTTGACCTCTCCTGCCATTCCGCTCCACGTATTTGCGGAGGTCCCCTGGACAAGCACGTACGGGTGTGGCCGTTAATGACTGTATATTCCAAGACCCCATTCAGGCAAGCACTTTAAGCCTCTCCATCACTTTAGGGAAAAACCTCCCTGCAAACCGGCTCTGCTCAGCTCGGATTTACACAAAGTCATGCAGCCAAGAGCCAAGCCATTTCTTTATGTCAGGCTATTAACGAACTGGCCATGCTATTGTCTTAAGAGCTAAACCAATCATGCTAAACATGACCTTTTCCAGCTCCTTTGTCCAGCTCCAAATTTCCTTTGTTCTCACCTGTAGGTAAACTCCTCCCTATAAAAGGTCCCCACTTTTGGGACTTCCTTGAACTACTTTGGACTTCCATCCCACCTTGCTGCCGGTTGTCTAAGGAAACTCCCCTCAGCTAGCCACGCTGAGCTTTCTTCCCCGGAACCCCACTTCTCTCCAGGACTACGGGACGAGGTGTCGTATTACCTATTCCCTAAGCTCTCCCTTTCTGCCTCCCAGTTAGCTAGAGAGTGTGTGTTGTTTTTATTTGCTGTTTATCTTTCAATAAAACTGTTATTTTTGTTACTTTTAAACTTGCTTGCCTGCTCTCTGACCTGAAGCCGTAGACATTGGGTTAAAAGATCCTTGCTAAAGTTACCCTGCCTCTCGTTTGGCTAAGAGAGTGCTCGAGTTAAATTCCCCCAATTTGTGTTTTTATTTGGTTATTTGGGCGCCCCTCACGGGACCCCCAACTTACAGGGTAACACCTCCACCCCTGTTGGAGGACAATTGTGTACACCAGTGTTTCTCAAGCTTTAGGGAAAGGCAGTTTCAACCCTCAGTGTGCCAGGGATTAGTACCAGAATTGTTCCCATTGGCTACAATTGTTTCTTTCTTGCTTTCCTGGAAACTCAACAAGGGCTGGCAGCTTGTGGTTCATGGACCAACACTGGTCCAAGGACCACCACTCTGTGTATCACTGGTGTAGGACACACAGCCTAACCTGGGGCCCTTAAATTAGCCAGTTGCTTCAAATACAGTGGAGATCAATCCTAAGCTTCCTGTCCAGATAGCTTATGTGATAAGCCAGGGGGAGAGCACCACATCAGCATGTCTTTTGAATGAGATGGAAAAATACTGTGTTCTAGCTATGCTGCTGGTCTACTGCTGCTTTGAGTCCCAATTTTGGAATAAAAGTGGGATACAAATAAATAATACTAATGCATACCACCTTGAGCAGACAGAGGTGGGAAGAGACTGTCTTTCTATTAACAGAGGTATTCTCAGGCAAGCTCTTTTCTTTTCAGTCTCTGCTTCCATCCCCCAACTGTTTCCTGCTTCTTTCTTCACAGAGCTGTTTCCGAAAAGTGTGTGAGTGGAGGGTGGGGGTGAGGAGACTGGTAAGCAAATGAAGAACTCGAGCTCACGTGTCCAGGTCTCTTCCTGGATTTTGGAAAGTATAAGAGACCATGTGAGCTTCTTGCCTAGAAAGACCCCAAATATTTACAGTTACTCAACCTTAAGACAAACAAGAAACTGAAGGAGAATGGTGAAAGATTGAGTACCGGATCTGCGTGGGACGTCTGATCAAAGAGCAAAGAGATTGGCTTAGGAGAAAGCTTTATCTGAGGAACTCCATCCCAAGATTTGGAGACGCTATCTCAGGAAAAGAGAACCTCAAAGAGGATGGATGGGGACGAAAGAAGTGAAGTCATTCAAAAGCATATTAGTTTTACATCACAGACGAGAACAAAATAGACAAATGCCTAATTCTAAACAAAACTGTTTGGAGAAAAATAAGACAAGCTGGTTGTTGTGAGGTTACTTGTAGTTTATGGAGACATTTTGTTCTGCTTCTTTCCCCCTTATTATCCAAACAGGTTGAGGGTATGGTTTCCTGAGCATTCTCGTTCTTCTTGCAATATTCCACTACTGCTGATCTGCAGTGGTTGGCACCTTTTTGCCCGACATGCTCTGTTTTCTCCCCACCTTGGTTGCTGCCAAGTGAAAACATGGCTATTCACTAAAGTCTTTGGAGTCTAACCACTAGGCTCCAAAATATTTATATACATGATTCTAAATTGTTTTGACTTTCTTAACCTGTTTTAAGCTTGTAAACTGTTTGATATGTTTTAATCTGTTTTAAATAATTTTTATTGTTTTATTAATTTTATTAACAAATTGTTCTAATTTGTTAATACTGACTTTACGTGTATGCTGCCCTTAGATCTCATAATGAAGTGGAGTATAACTATTTTAATACATAAATAATACAATGTCAGCACTGGCATGCTGTGGCATGCTTAAATTAGGTTTGTTTTTTTAAGAGAGTGGCATTCAGCACTTTCATCATATTGGCATGGTCTTCATTTGTGCAATTTATAATTCTTAGGTTGAATGGCTGCTACTGGCTCTATTAATTTACACATCTCCTGGGACACTGGCTACTTTGAAGGAGATCCATTGCTTCTGCTTTGAATGGCTTCCTCTGTATTATGTCCATGTATGTTTGTGTGTATTAACGTGAATCATGGTGCTTAGCACTGAAGGTTGCGATGTCCACTATGTTGCAATTGTTCTTCAACCAGTGTAGGTCACTCCTGTATGTCTCTGGGATGTCCTAATGCAGAAAGGTGGCAGAAAGGAGTCAGGAGAGGCCTGAAAAAGCAGACACCCACAGCCATCATTTCACTGAGCATAAACCTGGACACTGTTTGACACTGAAAGGCTGAATACACTGTGGCTGCAGAGAACATTTTATGTTTAATTATCAGGTGTGGTCAGTTGATATCAGGAAATGAGACTGAACAAACTGGGAGAAGGGGTGCCTCATTTTGTTCACAAGAAATAAATGGTAATGTTCCATATATAACAACCACCTTAGAACATGATAAAACCTCTTTCTGGTTTCCTCCTAATTCAATTCAGTAGGCTTTCTTGATTCTTCATTGAAAATGTGGTTAATTCTCCTCTGCTTCCAAAAACCAGGGCAGGCATGTATGAGTGTATGTATGTATGTATGTATATACACACACAGACAGACACACATCTATCTATCTACACACACAAACGTGCACACACACTCAATCAATCAATCATGTGTGGGTGTGTTGCATGCTTATATATACATATATGCATGCCAGAAAAACTAAATAACAATGCAGTAGAGAGGAATTAAAGGAGACAGGAACCAAACAAGCATTGACTACCTGATGCTACTTCTGTAATGTTTCTTTCCCCTCCCTCCCCTTCCACATTTTTGTAACTTGTAAAGCAGTGGTTCTCAACCTTCCTAATGCCACGACCCTTTAATACAGTTCCTCATGTTGTGGTGACCCCCCAACCATAAAATTATTTATTAATTATTTACAATGCCCCCCCCAGCAAAGGCCACCTTGCGGGCCAGGAATGGGGGGGCAGGCAGGGAGGGAAAGAGGAGCTGCACGTCTCCCCCGGGGAAAAACTCTGAGAACCACCCCCTGGGCTTTGCTTCTGCTTTGCTCTCATTTCCGCTGGGAGGGCAGTGTGGGAAAAGTTTCCAGAGTGTCAGCCCTGGCTGGGGGAGGGAGAAATCCCAGCGCCTTTGTCTTTTGCGCCGGGCGCAGCTCGCCCCCCTGGAAAAGCGCTGCCTTGCGGCCCCCTGGCCCTTCCGCAGTGCCTCCCTCCGTGGTGAGTGGGGCAGGGGCCATGGCGAGGAGGGGGCCTGCCCCCCGTGCTGCTGCTGCCCCCCCCCAAGCTGGCCTGTCAGACGGGAGGTTCTCCCGGTAGCGGAGAAGGGGAGCGATTTCAGTCCCTTCTGAACAGGGGGCAGGAGGACACGAGAGCATGGCTTGTACTTGCGCACCACCACTCCTGCTGTGGCAACGCTGTGGCTGCACGCGCTCCCACCAAAGGGGGCAAGAGGATGCGAGCGTGTGGCTCGCACTTGCGCACCACCACCGAGGAGGGAATGGAGCCTAAGACCATCGGAAATACGTATTTTCCGATGGTCTTAGGCGACTCCTGTGAAAGGGTTGTTCGACACCCAAAGGGGTCGCAACTCACAGGTTGAGAACCACTGTTGTAAAGGAAGAGGAGCCATTGAAGAACCGTGAGTTGGTAGAATTGGCAGACTTCCTCACGCAATAGCACCTATGCTTTTAATAGTTCTTTGACAAGCAGAAATTCAGTGGATTGACTGTCAGCACACTTCATGAAATTTCAGCCTCTGAATTCCCGGTTGTCATGCAGCTCTAAGGGTGCAGGACATGACCATTTATTCTCATGTGTCTAGTTCTATAAGGACTGCATGTTCTCAAATGAGTTCCTTCAATAGCAAGGGTTAGAACCACAAAGTTATGTGGAACGGTGCAACCTGCAGAGGGATTGAGGGGAGGGAGTTGGCCTTCCAGATCACTTGCATTTGCATCTGCTGCAAATGAAGAGATTCTTGATCTGAGTTCACATGTCTTGTTACTGTTTGATTATGATATCAAAGGCTACTGAATTGCCTGTGAATAAACCAACACCACTAGTTTAATAAACTTTCTATGAACACTTCCTCAAATAATTTTAAATGGACATGTTCAAACATTCAGCTATTCATCACAGAGCGATGTGGGTGAAGCAGTGCATTGAAAGCAATGTTTAGTTGTGAGAACTGTCTTTAAAACAAAAATGAAACAAAAGGAAAAGCTGTCTGCAGTTTTACACTTGTGTGTGTCTCTTGGGTCCCTGTCTCTCCCACAGGATGTTCCTGTGTCTCCTTATCTGCCTCAGTACACAGAGAAAATAGCTTTCAATGAGTAAAATTCAGTTCATTCCTTTTAGAATGCTTTGCGGTTCATATCCTCAAACAGCACACCCATGGTAAATAATGGAACAGCAACTAATGCGATATTTATTTTAGGGCATAGAAAGTTTGTTTTGCTTCAATAATTTACGGAAATGAATCACACTTTGGACATTGGCCTTGGGAAAGCCAGCCTTGTGCATCAGCCTGTGAAAGGTCACTGTGAGGCTCTTTTTCTGTCCCCCCGCCCCATAACAACATCTCTCCCATATTTTCTTCTTGTTGGAAGCACACACAAAGAGATGCTATTCATCCAGTGTTGGACTCTGCAGTGTCTAATGTGTGTATTGTTTCCTGCTTTTGTTAAGGGCAGTGCTGTGAGGTTTTCTGTCCTGATTTGACATTGCTACACCAATATGAAGATCTTTTCTGTTTTATCCTAGATAATTCTCCAGCACTAGCCAAAGAGCACATGCAGCTATTTTTCTTTTATCTGAGGACAGAAAGATTGGGGTGGATCCAAACTTAGTCATGCATAGAGTAGACTCATGGAAATAAATAGAATTTAAGCTAGCAAAAATACACTTCATGGCCAGAATACTACTAGTGATATACATATGCATAACTCTGGATTGCATGTCCGTATTTGGGATTTGTGTGCAAGCAGCTATTCTCTAGACCCATGTGAGCCATCCAAAATCTCTCCCCGAGGCAGATGTCAAGCTCTTGGGGGCACTGTTGCTGCTGTTTACTAGCCAGGAGGAGGGGAAAGGGGGACTCATCCACTGAAGAAGCACCTGATCTGGGCTCTTAGGGGAAGGGAAACAGAGGTGAACTCCATTTTGGGAAGTACCTTTGTTTCTTTTCTCCTCAGAGCTGAGATCAGGAGACTTACCATTTTTTTAGACTAAAAAAAATTCCAAACCAGAAGTAGCCAGACATCCACAACTAGATCCTAGTTTTTCAAAAAATAAAATAAAAATAGTTTTTGAAGTTTGTTAACTGCTTAGACTTGGCAACTCTTGCTGTTTTTCTCTTGGCACTATCCCCCAAGAGCATCAGTTAGTTAAGTCTATTAAGCTTTAACTAAGATATATCATAACAATTAATTATAATGAAATGACAAGTTGTTTGAGGAAATGCTCCTTTTTGTTTATTTTGGCAGCAGTCCAACTTGTACAATTCAATGATGCAGAATAAAGAAGTGGGAGGGAAGAGATGAGTTGATGGTTCACCAGCAGTCCAGCTACTGACAGTACCCTGACAATCGCTGTACTCCTGCTTAGGGTACCTGATAATCTAGACTGGCACTGGAAACTTCTGTTTTCTTCCCTGTAGTTCTCCCTTCCCATCTTTCTCAGAGTTAACTGCCTGAGCTTGTAGGGATGGGGAGTCGCAGGGAGAGCAGACACTGACAACTGCTATTGCCACGCATTAATGACTCTTTGTTTCTGCCTTGCAATTCTTGCCTCTGCTGCCTGGCTGCTGGGAGTTTTCTGTGTGGGTCCTGAGCAAGACCACTTGATACTGCCTCATGAGGTGCTCGAGCAGGCTGCTGGTCTTGTAATCCCATGGCAATTTACCCCATATGGTTTGCTGGCTACCGTGAAGAGAAATTGCAATCCAGACATCTATTACCCTCTCAAAATGCATCCAAACAAATATTGGCCTTCTGTGATGACTTAGACTGCGTTCTTACTGTTCATGCATTCAGTCTAACAGCTGGGAGCAACTGGGATGGTGTGGGATAAGAATCTCAAGAAAGACAAACAGAAGATTAAGCTAGGCTTAAAAGGACACAAGGAAATTAAAAAGAGAAAGAGAGGGGAACTCAAATGACAAGCAACAATTGACTGTGTCCACCCCAACTCTTTCATGATTTGCTACTAACACACCTAAATCTCTTCACAACTAATGAAGAGGGAGCAGAAGAGATAAATGTCCACATATCATCAGTGGCTTCACACAATCCCATCCCATGAGCACTGTGATTAGATTGTACTAGTGATACTGTTACCTCCGGTATGGCACCCTGGGTGAGGACCCCCAGATATCATTTTGATATCAAACACTTTGGCCTTAGCTGGCCTGGTTTTCAGTTACCACACCCCACGTGTTTGCGAGGTTCTCCGGACAAGCACGGACATGAGTGCGACCATTAATGGTTTTACATTCCAGACCCCTTTGAGGCCGGCATCCAAGCCTCGCTCTTAGCTTCAGGGAACTTCCAGCCGCAAACTCCACAATAGACGCATGGCTCTCAGCCTAGCCACTCTTTATGTTGGGCCATCAACGTCCCGGCCATGCTATTGTCATCAAGAGCAAATCCAATCATGTTAAGCTTGACCTTTCGAAATCCTTTGTCTAGCACCAAAACGCCTTTGTCCTCACCTGGCTTGCCATAGCCGGCAGGCACAAACTCCCCTATAAAAATCCCGCCTTTCCAAACAGTCTTCGGACTACTTTGGACTTCCATCCTGCCTTGCTGCCAGTTGTCTAAGGGAACTCCACTCAGCTCCTCACGCTGAGCTTTCTTCCCTGGAACCCCGCTTTTCTCCAGGACTACGAGACCAGGTGTCGTATTGCCTCTCCCAAACAAATCTCCATTTCTGTTTCCTCAGCTAGTTAGTTTATGTTTTGTCTTACATGTCTTTGTCTTTAATAAAGAATTGTCTGTTATTTGGAAAAACCTTGTCTAGCCGCTCTCTGACCCACCACTGTATACATTGGGTTGAAGATCTTGCATAGTTACCCTGCCTCTCGTTTAGCCAAGAGAGTGCTCCAGCTAATTTTCCCCAATTGGTATTTTAATTGGTAATCTGGGCGCCCCTCCCGGGACCCCCCAAAACACAGGGTAACAATACTTCTTCTTCGTGGTCTCTGTGCCTTCATACACTAGGAGCTTTAGCGCCTGTGCGGTAGCGTTCGGAAACTTCTAGAGCTTGTTCGCTTGGCGGGAACCCCTCCCCCACGCCGGTACTGCGCATGCTCCTCCCGCCGAGCAACGGTCTCTCCTCAGTTCTTTCTCGTCCGCCGTCGCGTACGGAAGGTTCTTTGGTTTGTTCCTCTCACTTTTGTGCTTGGCTTGCTGACCTCTCTTTCGGACTCCCCCTTCGGCTTTTGGTCTTTTCGGATTTTCGCAGTTTGGCATTCTTCATCTTATGTCCGCGCTCTTCAAGAAGTGCGTGTCCTGCGGGCGCAAAGTTGCCCTCAACGACAGCCACAAGGAGTGTCTCTTCTGTTTGGGTGAGTCCCACAACATTCGGACTTGCCCAATTTGCCGGGATTTTACTCCCCAAACTCTCCGCAACCGGTCCGCGAGACTTAAGTCTTATTGTTGGGAACAGTCTCTGCGGGCGATAGACGAGACCTCCACTTCCAAGATGGCCGACAAGAAGACGACCACGCCATCGACGGTATCGGTGGCTGCCGTTCCGTCCACCTCGTCGGTATCGGGCTCGGTACCGGCGAAACGCCGATCTCGGCGTTACCGAGGATCCCGAAGCTGTCGGCGGCTGCCAAGTCAGTGAAAGGATCCTCGACGGTGAGGAAGGCTGAGGCTCCCCTGACGGAGACGCCTGCTAAAAAGCGCCCTGCTCCGGACGGAGGCAAGGGCAAGGAGAAGGAGAAGAAGAAGAAGAAGAAGAAGAAGGAGAAGAAGCGCTCCCCGGCTGGGGACGTTCAACCTCCTACTCCTCCTCCTACTCAGCAGTCTTCCAAAGGGCGAGGCGAGTCCGTCGATCTCTCGGATGATGAGATCGAGGACGTTCCCCAACAGCGCCCGGACTCGCCTGTGGCAGACCCTCCAACCCTGGTGCCCACCCTCCTAGCCGTCGCAGGTCGGCCGACCTGCAGCAGAGAGGGCCCTCTGCTTCTCCGGAGCGGCGTTCGACCTCCTTCCGGTCCCGGTCCCGCTCTTCCGAGCGTCCGGTGGCCTCGCCGCCTCCTAGGGAGACAAGAGAGGAACAACCTCGCTCGTCTGCCTCCAGATACACCTCGGCGTCCTACGTGGCCAGGTACGCGAGGGAATCTGAATGGAGAGAGCGCCCGGCCTCTTATCGGTCACATTCGCCATCGTACCGGGATCGGTACCATCGTGGCCCGAGTCGCTGGGAGACCTTCCGGAGGTCCCGGTCACCTCGTCGACAGCGCGAATCGCGCTCGCCTAGAGGGGACGAGGCTCGGTACCGTCGACGCCGAAGCCAATCTCCGTCGGACCGCCGCTCCTTCAGCCGCTCTCCCTCTCCTCGATATCATAGGGCGAGGGAGCCTTCACCTCGGTATCGGGCGATATCGCCACCTCCTAGGGTCACGGCAACGGCGACGCGCCCTACGGAGTCGGTGGTGACTGAGCGGGCTACGACGACGTCAGCCTGCCAGACTACCCCTGTCACCACTAAGAAGGTGAAGTCAGTAGTCAGCCAGCCCAAGCGGGACGCTGCTACTACCACCGCCCCGGCTGCAGAGAAGCCTAGGAAGGCAACACCTGTGGCGACTACGAAGGAGCCGGCAAGCGAGCGGCGAGAGGACTCACCGACCTCAGAGTCGTACGACTCGAGTGTGGAATCAGAGGTGTCTGAGGCGGCCTCCCAGGAGTCTCCTCCGCTGGGATTCGGGGACCCGATTCCAGATTCTGCTCCAGAGGACGTCCACCAGTTCTCTGCGATGCTGCTCCGCATGGCTACTACCCTCGGCCTGAAGATCGCCGATGCGGAGCCGGAGGACGACGATCCAGTCTTCTCCGTCTTTGAAGGGAAGCAACCTGCCACGGCCCCGCTGCCTCTCCTGCCCCGGGTATCCAGACTGGTGAAGGCCGCCTGGATAGGCCGGCCTCGGCTCAGCCGATACCGCAGCGGTTGGAACACCTCTACAGGGTGCAGAAGGATAACGCCGGTTATCTCTTTAATCACCCTGCACCGAACTCTGTGGTGGTCGAGTCGGCACAGACGAAAGGCTCCGGCAGGCAACACACCACCCCGCCGGACAAAGAGGGCAGGAAGTTGGACGCCTATGCGAGAAGGTTCTATTCCGCCGCCTCCTTGCAGATCAGGCTGTCCAACACTCAGGCTTGCCTCGCGGCATACCTGAAAAAGGTGCTCGATCGCCTGCAACCGGCGATGGAGGCGGTACCGGAGGACATCCGCCAAGCCTCCTCCGTGATCTTCAACGAGGCCATCTCCATCGCTCGGCAGCAGATGGCCTCCTCCAGGCACGCAGTGGAGATTGCCTCCCGGGTCATGGCGGGATCCATCGGCCTGCGCCGCCATGCTTGGCTGCGGCCGGCCGACATCCAGGAGGACACCAGAAGGAGGATTGAAGATCTCCCCTTCGACGGTGAGGGCCTATTCAATTCGTCCACAGACGAAGCTTTGGACAATCTCGTTAAGGCGAGGCTGACCGCCAAGAAGATCGGGCTACAGCCGGCCACGCAAGCCCGCAGGGCCTCCACCTTCCGCCCATCCTGGCGACGATCTTCCACCTCGTCGTTCCAGCGTTCGGCCCAGTCTGGACAGTCGAGACCGTCCTCCGGCTCATCGGCCAGACGCACGATTAGACGACGCCCGGCTTCGTCCAAGAAGTCCTCCTCCGAGACAAAGTCTCGGTTTTGACGTGCCTGGCAGGACCTACCAATACCCACTCTTCAGCCTACCATCAGCGCTCGGAGACCGACCGACTCTGGCTCGACATCTCGCGGAGTGGCAGTGTGTCACTACGGACTCTTGGGTGCTTTCCATCGTCCGTCTTGGCTACGCCATCAAGTTTCTCGATATTCCTCCTCGAGGCGTTTACTATTCCACGCCGTCGAGTCCGGCCCTCCTGGAAGAGATCCAATCCCTCCTCCAGAAAGGGGCGATCGAGCAGCTCCCGCAAGAGGCCAAGACCACCGGCTTCTTCTCCAGGTACTTCACGGTACCGAAAGCCGACGGTACCCTCCGGCCGATCCTAGACCTCAGGGGGTGAACTACTACATCCGCCCCAAAAGGTTCAAGATGGTCACGATACCGTCGATCCTGCCCTTCCTACATCGAGGGGACTGGTTCGCCTCCATCGATCTCCGAGACGCATACTTCCATATCGCCATTCGCCCGCAGCACAGACGGTACCTCCGCTTCGCAGTCGACGACACCTGTTACCAGTACAAGGTGCTGCCGTTCGGACTCTCGACTGCCCCAAGGGTCTTCACCAAGTGCATGGCCCCGGTGGTATCCTTCCTGCGGACGAAGGGTGCTTCTGTCTTCCCTTACCTCGACGATTGGCTGTTGGTGGCGTCCTGCAAACAGAGACTTTACCACGACGTCCACATGACGTTGTCACTCCTGACCCGCCTTGGTCTACGGGTGAATCCGAAGAAGTCCCACCTCGAGCCGGCGAGGATCTTGGACTTCATCGGGGCGACGCTCGACTCGACCTCCGCCAGGGCGTACCTACCAGAGTCTCGAGCCCAAACCCTGATCCGGGCCGCCGCTCACGCTCGTACGGCCCCGACGTTATCTGCGAGAAGCGTCCAGCAGCTCTTGGGCTACATGGCTGCGACGACCGCTGTGACATATCTCGCCAGGCTGAGAGCGAGACCTCTTCAACACTGGTTCGTCCGCATATTCGACCCCCTGCGAGACGAACAGACACTCCGACTGCAGCTGCCGGAAGACGTCCGCTCATCCCTCCGATGGTGGCAGTCGTGACGCAATCTCATGTCAGGGATGCCTTTCCAACAGCCGACACCGAAGGTGACGGTAACGACCGACGCCTCCCTGTATGGATGGGGTGCCCACTGCGGCGATCTCAGAGTCCGCGACAGATGGACCGACGACGAGACCGCTCTCCATATCAACGCGCTGGAGCTGCTCGCCGTCTTGAAAGCGCTACGGGCGTTCCGCCACGTCGTAGCGGGGCGGACGGTCCTGGTTCTGACGGACAATACCACCGCCGTCTGTTACATCAACAGACAAGGAGGGACTCACTCCACAACCCTGCTCAACATTGCACTCGAATTGTGGGAATGGTGCATTCGCCTGCATACGCATCCCGTGGCAGTTCACCTGGCCGGGCAGGAGAACACCACGGCAGACGCCCTCAGCAGGGACACCTCATCCCATCACGAATGGTCTCTCTCCGGAGAGGCGTTCAGACTGATTCGGGACCGCTGGGGCGAACCATCGATCGACCTCTTCGCGACCAGGGAAAACGCGAAGTGTCGCCGATTCTGTTCCAGAGCGGGCCACGATCGTGCCTCCATCAGGGACGCTTTCCAGTTTCCGTGGACCGGGGAACTCCTCTACGCGTTCCCGCCGTTCCCGCTGCTCGGCCGGACGATATCGAAGATCCTCGCCGACCGAGCCGACGCGATCCTGGTAGCCCCGTACTGGCCGAGGCAACATTGGTTCGCACCCCTGCTACAAGCCGCGCGAGACGACCTGCTCCGGTTGCCACCGACACCGGACCTGCTCTCCCACTCCGGCGGCCGAGTCCTCCATCCGGACCTGCCACGCCTGGCCCTCCATGCCTGGAGGATATCGCACTAGACGATCCCGTGCTCGGTACCGTCCTCGTCGCGGCCAGGAAGGAATCCACCCGTCGCAACTATCAATACAAGTGGCGACGCTTCCTGACCTTCGCTAACGAGAGGAGTGAGCCGGTATCGCCCGCGGGGCTCTCTACCGTCCTGCATTTCCTCCTGCACCTCCGGCAACAGGGGCTGGCGTTTCCATCCCTGAAGGTGTATCTCTCCGCGATCGTGGCATACCAACCGCCACGGTCGGCTGCCTCGGCCTTCTTCAGGAACGATACCGTTAAGCGGTTCCTGAAAGGACTTCATCATCTCTACCCGCCGGTATCGCCGCCGCTACCACCGTGGTCCCTCTCGCTGGTGCTCTCGCAGCTGACAAAGCCGCCCTTCGAGCCGATGGCGACCTCGGATGATAGGCTTCTGACCATGAAAACTGCCTTCTTGGTAGCGGTGACCTCAGCGAGGCGAGCGGGTGAGATCACAGCTCTTCGATCCGATGAGCCCTTCACGGTCTTCCACAGAGACAAGGTGGTCCTGAGACCTGACATCTCCTTCCTGCCAAAGGTGGTGTCCAGTTTCCATCTCAACCAGGACATCATCCTGCCTGCCTTCTTCCCGAGCCCGACGACACCGTTGGAGCGGTCCCTCCACTCACTGGACGTGCGTCGGGCATTGGCCTTCTACAAGGACAGGACTGCTTCCTTCCGACAGACACCGCATCTCTTTGTTTGCTATGGGCGACGTCGGAAGGGCCTCAAGGTGTCCACCCAGCGCTTCTCCAAGTGGGTGGTGAGGACTATTGAACTGGCGTATGAGCTCGCAAGGAAGCCTCCGCCAGTCCTGCTTCGAACCCACTCCACCAGAGCTGTGGCTACTTCTGCGGCCCTCCTGCGAGGAGTTGACCTGCATGAACTCTGCCGTGTGGCGACCTGGTCCCAACCATCGACCTTCGTGCGCCACTACAGGCTCGACTGCCGGTCGCGCAGAGATGCCCGGTTTGGACGTGAGGTGTTGGCTTCCGTGCTGTAGGACCTGACCCGCCGTCCGACCGGTAAGCTACACAGTCTCCTAGTGTATGAAGGCACAGAGACCACGAAGAAGAAGAACAGGTTGCTTACCTGTAACTGTGGTTCTTCGAGTGGTCATCTGTGCCATCATACACACCCGCCCTTCCTCCCCTCTTTCTCAGGTCCCTGTAGGTTCTACGGCGGACGACAGAACTGAGGAGAGACCGTTGCTCGGCGGGAGGAGCATGCGCAGTACCGGCGTGGGGGAGGGGTTCCCGCCAAGCGAACAAGCTCTAGAAGTTTCCGAACGCTACCGCGCAGGCGCTAAAGCTCCTAGTGTATGATGGCACAGATGACCACTCGAAGAACCACAGTTACAGGTAAGCAACCTGTTCTTTTGTCCCAGATTGCACAATAAAGCTATTGATGAATAATGTCCAGCTTTCCTTCTCACCTAGGAATTTTCCTTTCCTATAATCATATTGGAGACACATTGTCTGACTTTCTCCTGTTTGTTTCTTATGGCCAGATCTCCGGATTAATTTGAAGGGGTTTAGACTATGCCAGTCTGCTCTTGATTTGAGTATCTGATGTGAAGCTGGTACAAATTACAGTCATCCCTCCACAACTGTGGGTTTCATTTTTGCGGATTTGATTATTCATGGATTATTTGCAGTCACCTGCACTGCCTCCTTCTGCCATTTTAAATAGGGACTCCAAACTTCATGAGACTGAGAAACTGCAAATGAGGCTTGTAAGTCCCTTTTAAAAATGGTGTGGCAGCAGTGGAATATGGCAGTAAGCCCCACTAGCCACCCACTTCTGCCTTGTAGAGGAACCCTGATGCCTCAAAGGAATCCATGGTGTGTTGAATATGATGATCATACTTTGTGTGTGTGTGTTAAATATGGTTTGGGAGGGCCTAGGAGTTATTCAAAGCTCTTCCACTTTCATGGAGTTGTGCTCCTAACCCTAGTGGAGGGATGACTGTAGTCCATCTCAGCCCAATTTGCTATGATTTTTTGGGGATTTAGCCAAAGCAGCTATACAGCCTAATTTAACACAACTCTCTAAACAGACTGGCAGAGCTGCACCAAGGCAACACACTGATATTTGATCAAAGGCATCAAGTTAATATTTATATTTTATAAAGTAAGGAACAATGAATATTGGAAATCAGAGATTTTTCAAAAACCTGCTGTTTTATTAAATAACAAATTACGATGTCATTTAAAACATGAGTAGTAGGGAGGTGTAGCTCCTGTCAAAAGTGATTTATGACCCTCAAATTTGATTGATTTACGACCTGTCAGATTTGATTGATTTATGACCTGTCAAAAGTGATTGATTTATGGCCTGTCAAGAAATGACTGGCACCTATCAATCTCCCTCCCCCGGAGACTCTAGGGCGGGACATCCGGAGGCTCAATCCCTGCCCACCCACGTGGGCCGAGCCGTCCAATAGGGCGACTTCTGAACTGGGTTCCCAGCTGCAGTGGTTCACCACGTGACCCCCTCAGATCCACGCCGGCCAATCACGTCAGACTTCCGGCTCGCGCTGCCATTGGTCCAGCGGGGCCGTGTGACCCCTCGAATAGCCCGCCCCACCACCCTCGACCAATAGGGACGGACCTGGACCCCTCAGAAGCACGTGTGTCAAACCGGCCAATAGGAAGACGCCCTTTGAGAGATATATTGTGGGGAGAGAGAGCGGCCATTGTTGCATGCCCGGACAAGTCCTGCGGAGACAACATGGAGGGGTACTCCCCATAAGCGAGGGAATGGGATGCGCCCCTCCCCAAGGTATGATGGTCCTGTGGGCTTTTCTATGCCTCTTGCACCTTTGAATATTCGACCGTGTCCCTGACCCGTTTAATGACCCTAAAACGCACGCGCTCCCTGCGCGCTATACTTGGCCTCTTTCACCTTTCGATATTCAACCTAGAAGGCAGTTGACATTTGATGACCCTGAAAATGCACGCTCCACGGTCTGGAGTATGGATACTGCTGACCAAGACCCATTTCTTGAATGCGATTGCTGTTGTAATTTAAAAAGAGTTATCCAGAGGATAGGGGAGAAGGGAATTCCAATACCCCACGGAGCCCAGATGAAGTGGATGGTGTAGCCACTCAGACTGAAGAGGCGATGGAGGTGGGAGACCCCGAGCCAACTCTACCTACGCTGGTTGAAGAGGAGATGAAATGAAAGCATGGAAATTGATTCAGGCTATGAGAGTTTAAAGGTAAGAGTTCTTTTTTATTATTATTTTTAATATTGATGGGTGGTATGCCCAGTTGCCAAGAAGAAAGGGGAATAAGTTGTTTTCTCAAAGCCACCCCCATCAAATATGTATTGATATTATTTCTCTCCCCTTGTTTTCCACACAGGAAGACCTGGACGCTGATATTGCTGAGAAACAACCTGACAAGAGTTGTGTGACTGTAAATGTTCCACCGACTCCCGAGGAGTGAACATGTATTTCTTGTCTTTCTAACAGTAAAAACGGTTTTTGTTACGCATGCGTGTTCATACTTATTTAGCCGGGAAAATGGCAGGGCATGAAAAATCCTAAGGGATATATATTATTCACCAGGGGAAGTTGGGTAGTTTGGCGGCAGCCATACTCTTTCAGGAAGCCAAAAAACAGAACCAGAAACTAAGGAGAGGGGAGGTTACCCAATGGCTTTCTGGGCAAGATGCTTATACGCTACACAGACCAGCGAAACTCATTTTAAGAGAAACAAGATTATTGCATCGGAGCTTATTCTAGTGGCAGGCTGATCTAGTTGATATGCATCATTTTTCTAAATACAACAAAGGGTATAAAAGTATATTTTAACAGTCATAGATATTCTATCTAGATCGGTGGGTTTAGCTTTAAAAGGACAAACTTGTAGAGAAGTGTCCAAAGCCTTTAACACCATTTTCTGTGCAAGACTGGAAGAAAACCTGACAAATTACAGACTGATCGTGGCCGGGAATTTCTAAATGAGGCCGTAAGTGGTCTATTAAAAAAACATGGGGTTCATCATTTTGTTACCAATAATGAAGTCAAGGCAGGGGTTGTGGAACGATTTAATAGAACTTTAAAAACAAAAATGTGGAGGTATTTCACGGCTAATAATACTTTTACCTATATTGATGTGCTTCCCCTGTTTATAAAAAGTTATAATCAAAGTTTTCACCGAACAATCAAGCGAGGCCTGCAGATGTTAATGAGTCCGATTTCTTAGCAGTGCAAACAGTATATGGAAAGACTACCCAAAAAAAAAAGGGGTTTCCTTCACTCAAAAAAGGGGCCCTGTGAGGATTTTAAAAAACAAGGGTTTTTTTCCCAAGGGGCTATGAAAAAACTTCACTACGAAGTATTTATTGTACCAATTTATCAGAAGACAAATAAATTTTTCCTGTGAAAGATTATCACGGGGAGGACATATTTGGGGAGCTTTTATCCTAAGGTTAAAAGGTTAATGAAAAACGGGTTTTTTAATTTCCCCGGGTTTTAAAAAATTTAGCCACTAAAGGGGGGGGGTAAGAAAAAGCAGCCCCCGGGAAAGGGTTTAAAGGCTGGCCTAGCAAGTTCAACATTGGGTGCTTGCTTCTAAGTTGGAGAACCTTTAAAAAACCGGGGAAAGAAAAAGGGGGGAAACTTTTTGTCACACCCCCCAGCAATGCCTGTAAAAAGTTTTTCCACAGAAACAACTTCAAGCTTTATTTTTTTAGCAAGGCCCCTGGAACTTCCGGGGGCCGGGAAAAGGGGTTTAGCTAAAATACATTTTTAGGATTAAATACTATCAATTCTGAGAAAATTTGTGATTGCAAGTGGAACAGGGCCCCTTTTAACCCAACGTGGCTATTATTCCAGTGTTCCGGGAACTTTTGGGAAAAACATAAACAATTTTATAAACGGAAAGTAAAACCCCCTGAAGTGCTTCTACATTAACCCTGTGACCAGAAAGGTTAGGTTAAAATTTAAAGGGCCATAAAAAAACCCAACTGGGGGGAACGGGAATATTAGGATTACCTCACAATCAGCAACCCAAAAAATCCCCCTTAAACCTCATGGGGGTTTGGCCCCAAATATTTAACAGATTTGGGGAAAATCGGGATTTTGGGGTTCATGTCCCTTTTCGGGCGTTCCCTTTCCTGTGCGGGGGCAAAAAAGAATGTGTAAATTTTGGTTTTTACAAACCTCACTAAAATCCCTGAAAAGTAAGCATCCAAACACCATCACCATAGAGAAAAGAAAACCAAAACCCAAAAAGGGGCCTTTTCCCCTTTGGGAAGGTGCTTGTAAAGCTACATTCCCCAGGAGAAACAAATTTTAAAGATGGTGACCCCAAACCCTATGGTGACCCCCCCTTTATAGGGTTTAAAAGGGCCCAGGCAGGAAAGGGGGGTTCCGGGGTTCAACCCCTTTTATGTAGGGGCGGGGTTGGGGGGTTTTCAGAACCCTTTTTTCAAAAAGCAGTTCCATTTTTTGAGAAGAGGCCTGACCATCATTAAAAACCCCATTTTAAAAAACTGCTGTTCATAATATTGCTAAAGATGTGGCCGGTGAAGTGACTCAGGCTGTTATAAAAAAAATGAACCCCACAGCTCCACAAGAAGGATCGGGCCCTGATGTATTTTAAAAGGAAAAGGGAAAAAAAAGAAAAGCATCAGGGGGGTTAAATTTAAAGGGCTCCCCGACCCCTTTAAAAAGGGAAAGCGAATGGGAAGAAAGAAAACTCAAAACCGGGAAAGGGTAGAAAAAGGGGGGAGCGGGCAGCGGAAAAAAACCATTTGGGGCAGATATTTTTTAAAACACCCCCCATGGCTTTTACCCCACAGTGGCTCGGGAAAAAGACTTGAATTAGACCTATTTACTTTTGGGGCCCCACAAACAAGACCCAGAAAGTTTTATACTAAGGTCCCCACTGACAGCTTTTTAGAACTGCCCCGCTAAATTTTTTTATAGCAGGAAGGGGGAAAGATTTATGAAACCTTAATGATTCTCTCCTTTATTTTTCCCTTTTAAAATTTTAAGGAAGATAATACAAACATTTCCGATGCTGAAGTGGGCTTGTAAATTTACCCAAATACCCTTTCCTTTTTACCAGCTGGATGTGATTTTGGGGGGCCCCCTTTTAGCCAGAGCAACAACTGCTATCCTTACAGAGCCTTCATTGAATCTCTGCTAACTACAGGAAGACCCCCTTGCAAGCCAATTTTCTGCAGGCTTTTTTTACAAAGATACTGCGGGAGAACATGAATCGGCAGTTTCCTAAGGGGAATAATAGGGTTTTTTTTAAAAAGAGCAGCCAAGCAAAGTCGAAAGGTAATCTGTGGGGCATCTCCACACTGCCCTTTTTTTTTAAAAAAAATTTGTGTTAAATTTGGATTTACGAAAAAATTTTTAAACTTCCCCCGCAACAAAGATGCTTTAAATTTAAAGCCCCAAAAAAACCCATTAAAAAAGCCAAAATTTATCAGTTTCCCCTTTTTGTGAAGAAGGTGAGAGTGGCCCCAGGGGGCCCGGCTAGGTCATGCAAAAAGTTCACTGACATGCAATGCTAAATACCCTGTGGACCGTGTAAGCATGAAAGTGTTAAATTCCAAGAGGAACCGTGTCTCCAATAAAAACCCTTTTTGGGGGCCAAATTACCCAAACAGGTGGTTATAGGTCTGGTTGATAATGATCCCTTTCAGTATTTAAACAAAAACCCTTTTAACTTTAAACATTATCACATCAATTTTGCGGCCTTATATTTGGATGGAGAGCAGCCCCCAACAAAACCACCCCCGCCCAATTTTGAAGACGGGAACTGTTTAAAGAGATTTCCTGGTTTGTGCAGATTGCTGGCAAGCGTATGAAAGCCCGGGTTTTTTTAATTTAACCGTGGGGGAATATGGGGAAAAGGTTATCCCTTTTTTGCATTTGCCCTTACCCCAGATCGGGGGAAGGGGGGGGTCACTTTTTTTGATAAAAAACTGGAAATTTAAGAGGGGAAATTTCCCATTTGCCAGGCCCTTGCCCACTACAGTAAATATATCATATGTGTCTTCGACAAGGGATAGAGAAAAATTCAAGGGAAATGCCCTTTTTTGACTTGTAAGTTTGGACAGCCTAAAATTAACCCGGGCCCCCCTTTTTAAATCCGTAAGGGGGGAAGCTATTCTAGGGAATTTTTCCCCTTTGGGACATGCTCCCTGAGAAAGCTGCTACAAAGGCCTTTTTGCCTAGTCATCAACACCCACCCTCACAATCCCCCGGGAAAAAACCCCTGGCTAGCTTTTTCTACTTAACAGAAAAAAAGTCTGGTGAATTTTTTTGACTCCTATGCCCCCCTCCAACCCCCTCTCTTTCCTAAAACCATCATGAAATTTTTAAAAAAAAAATGCCAGCAAAACCATTTTTTCAACCCAGACAGGTGCAAGACCCAGACTCGGGTGGTTTGTGGATACCATTGTGTTTTTTTTCTGCAGCACCGCTGTAAAGGACTGACATTTAAAAATATTAAAATTTATATTCTATATTTGCAAAGAAACGATGAAATGGTGGTTTTTGAAAAAAAGAAAACATGCCCCAGGCTTGTCCCAAACATGCCAGGCTTGTCCCAAACATCCCCAGGCTTGTCCCAAACATTTTTCAACCTGCCCAGGGGTGTACAACTGGAGGTTTTCACAGGCAATTTTCCCAAATAAACATACCCTCTGGGAAAGGGGTTTTTTAAAAAGGAATTTCTTGTGTATGTGTGTTTTTTTTTCGAAAAGAAGATTTAATAACGGAAAATATTTTTTAAAAATTATTTTTTTTTTCAAAAAACATAGCAGAATTAATGGGGGCCAGTGGGAGGTATTTTTCCTTTTTTAAATTCGGGAGGGTGGGTTGTGCAAATAGTGTGGCGGGGATGCTTTGGTTTTTTGGGTTTGTCCAAAACTTCTCCACCCCCCAAAATAAGAAATTATTTCTCCATCCCCCTTTAAAAAACCACCCAACCTTTTGGAGGTTTTTGGGCCCGGTCGTGTTGAGTAATACCCTTGCCCAAAATCCAGCATTTTTGGGAGCCCTTACCTTTCCCCTTTTTTTAACACAAATGAGCCTTTGTCATCCCATGAAAAAATACTCGGGTTTTGCTTCATTTTCTTTAACAACACCTTTGCTGCATTGGGGGATCCGGGCAGGTTTTCCCAAAGAAACTTTTTGGAAAGAGTGGCTAAGGGGGGCTTTCCAAAACATTTTGAGATGCCTGCTGTGGCTGAGGTAGAATCAGGTTTAGGCTTTCCACATCTTGAGATGACTGCCGTGGATGAGGTAAAATTTAGGTTCAGGCCTTCCTTTTCTGTTTCCTTCCGCCGGGGCCTTTGTGTTAAATATTTTTGAACAAAGCCTTTTTGTTTAGTTTTTTCAATTCTGTTGGTCTCCCGGGAAGAACCCTCTGCATCCCCTGCATCCAGGGATAAATGGCCTTATTTCCCCTATGTTCTTTTCCCTTTAAAGGAAATGACCCCTTTTTAAGTTGCTTACCCTATGGCTGGGGCCAAATACATCTTTTCTGCATTTCCATTAGTGATTGGCTAAAAGACTCGTTATTAAGGGAACAGAAAAAACTTAAAAAGGGTTAAAAAACCCCCCAAATTTGTTCACCAAGAAATTTTTTTTTTCTCAGAGAACTCCCCGGTTCCCCATGTTTTTTTTAGGGGCCCATTTTTTTTAAAGCACAAAAATTTGGGGAAAGGGGAAATGTTTTTTTTAAAGCATTGAGAGTTTTTCCCCCAAAAGGGTTTAACCAGGGTTATTTTTTAACCCTGGAAAAAAGGCTTTCCTCGGGAGGGGGCATCTTAATGAGCAGTTTTAAGAGAGCTAGGTTTCTTTACACACCCAAAAAATGTTGACCTGAAGGGGATGCGGAAGCAATAGTTGGAAGGGAGTTAAAGGGGGAGCCCTTTGTAAGAAGCTTCCCCTTCTTCACAGTGTTCCGGGCAGGCCAGTCTGGGGGGGAAAAGGGGCCCTTTAAATTAAGATTTGCAAATAGCCTGTAAATCAATGACAAGGTAGCCATATGCTTTCCCGTAGACGGAAATGCTTCCATGAAAAATTTAAAGTTTTTCCCGGGGTACATTTGACGAGCCAATGTAGAAATTTTGGGTTTTTTCCCCCTTTGGGGTTTTTTAAAACGGGACCAGGGTTTTTTCCTTTTAAGCTGATGGTGCGGATGTTTTTCCCTTTGCAGAAAATGTTCTGTGTGATAAAAAAACCTAATTTTCCCGGTGGTGTACATATGGGTAAAGGCTTTTTCAACTTCACTATTATCAAAAGGACCACATCAAATCGTCTTTTCCAAAGAAGTTTATTTTATTGAGGGGTAACAAATCTTCATTATCAAGTTTATCAGGCAAACCCTTTACAAACTGAATAAAGGGATATTTAGATAGAAGTTCTTTGTACAACGGTTGCCAACAGCTATAGCCCCACAGAATATTCTCAGGTAACACAAAAACCTATCAGCATTATCCAACATTTTTTTTACAAAAACAGTTTTCCCACAGTTGCTTGGTCCTGCTAGAATGGCTGAGAAGGGATGTTCCCAAAGCGTGTATCCAATTCAATAACCAAAAAGGGAGAGTCTTAAACCCTTCAGTAATAACCCTTTGCATAAACCACCCTTTGATTTTTCCAAAGTTCTTTTGTATGGATAGACCATTAAACCGCTTTTTTTAAAATACCTGGCTGCTGCACAACTATCTCATGAGTGCCTTCTTTGTTTCTTTTAAAAAGACGTATTTAAACACCAGATTTTTAAGACTGTAAAAATTTAAATTTTTTTCCCACAGTTACAACATTCAGGGTAACCCCTTTTTACCTTCATGAAGCTGTACCACCAGGGGGGTTGTACCCGTTTTAGGGCCTGCTGACACAACCTGTGATATATTGATCTGGAGGGACTTCGCGGGGAGGCCCCCTAAGTAATCTCCCAAAGGAGGGTTCCATTCTCCCTCCCGACTCACAAATATCACACTGTCTTTTCCCCGTGGAAACCAATTTTTTGTTTTGAAGCTTATCTAACAATTGGTAGAGTTCAAGGCGAGCGTAAGCTGTGGTAAAGCAAGCTATGAACTCATTCTTTCTACCTAGGTTGTAATGCGGTCCTAAAAAAGGGTTTCCACGACACGCACAAAAAACCCTCCTCATCAAAAAAATTAAACATTGAAACATTGAAAGGTGTCAAAAAAAAAAGGGTGGAAGAACTCATGGGGATCCCTCACCACTTGTGTGTTAGTCGGGGTTTGTTCTTTTGCCCAAATTTTCCCCACAATGAATTTAAAAACAGTTTGGCAATTTGTTTTTTTTGCAGGACTTTGAAAAAACAGAGAAAAGCCCAGCACCCTACATGGCTCCACTTATGATTCTGCTGATGTTTTTCAAAACATAAAAAAAATAATTTTTTAAAATATATTTTCCGTTTTTGACCTTGCTTTGCGAAAAAAAAACACACATACACAAGAAATTCCTTTTAAAAACCCTTCCTAGAGGGTATGTTTTTTGGGGGAAGATTCCCTGTGAAAAGCACTGCATGTTGACACCCCTGGGCAGGTTAAAATGTTTGGGACAAGCCTGGGCATGTTTGGGACAAGCCTGGACATTTTTGGGGACAAGCCTGGACATGTTTCTTTTTGTTTTTAAATAATCCCCACCATTTCATCGTTTCTTTGCAAATCATGAGAATATAAGTTTTGGGAAAATTTTTAAATGCCCCCCTTTTTACAGCGGTGCTCAGAAAAAACACACAATGGTATCCACAAACCACAGAGTCTGGGTCTTGCACCTGTCTGGGTTGAAAAAATGGTTTTGCTGGCATTTTTTCTTAAAAATTTCATGATGGTTTTAGGAAAGGGGAAAGGGGGATCTGGAGGGTGTCCATAGGAGTCAAAAAATTCACCAGACTTTTCTTCTGTTTAAATAGATAGCTAGCCAGTGTTCTCCCCGGGAGATTGTGAGGGTGGGTGTTGATGACTAGGCAAATAGGCCTTTGTAGCAGCTTCTCTCTAGGGAGCATGTCACAAGGGAAGACTTCCCAAAAAAGCTTGGGGGTTCCCGGGTTTTAAAAAGGGGGGGGGGCTTTTGGGCTGTCCATCTTACATATAGTCAAAAAGGACATTTCGCCTGTGATTTATCTCTATCACATTGTCGAAGACAGCATATACGATCATATTTACTGTAGTGGGCAAGGGCCTTTGGGAAATCGGGAATTTCCCCTCTTAGGTTTCCAGGGTTTTATCAAAAAAGGATCCCCCGCCTTCCTATCTGGAGTAAGGTCAAATGCAAAAAGGGTATAACCTTCGCATATTCCTCACGGTTGACTAAAAAAGACCGGTCTTTCATACGCTTGCCAGCAATCTGCACCAAACTCATGTATTCTCTGACACAGTTTCCGTCTTCAAAATTGGGCTGAAATGGTTTTGTTGGGATCTGCTTTTACCGAATTTTAAGGCCGCAAAATTGATGTGATAATGTTTAAAGTTAAAAGGGTTTTTGTTGGAAACCCCCCCCCAAGGAAAACCCCCTTTTAACCAGACCATAACCACCTGTTTGGGTAATTGGCCCAAAAAAAGGTTTTCTTATTGGGGAAAAAGGCTTCCTCTGGATGTAACACTTTCATGCTTACCCGGTCCCCCAGGGGGATTTAGCATTGCATGTGGGGGCTTTTTTATGACCTAGCCGGATCCTTTCCACCCCACCTTTTTCACAAAAAGGGAAGCTGATAAGATTTGTACTTTGTACTGGCTGTTTGCTTCATCAGTCATTAAGATGAAAGCATCTTTGTTGCGGGTAAGTTTAATTTTTACTAACTCCATTTAACAGCAATTTTTCTTAAAAAACAGGTCAGTGTGGAGATGCCCCAGCAGATCTACCTTTCGACTTTCAGCTGTCAGGGTTTTTTTTTTTTAATAAAACCCTAAATTTTTCCCCTTTCCCCTTGCCGATTCATGTTCTCCAGCAGTATCTTTGTAAAAAAAGCCTGCAGAAAATTGGCTTGCAAGGGTGTCTTCGCTGTAGTTCAGCAAGATTCCCAAAGAAAGGGTCTGTAAGGATAGCAGTTGTTGCTCTGGCTGATGGCAAACCCCCCAAAATCACATCCAGCTGGCTAAAGAAAAGGCTATTGGGTAATTCACAAGCCCTACTTCAGCATCTCGGGGGAAAGTTTGTATTACTTCCTTAAAAATTTTTAAAAGGAAAAATTAAAAGGGGAAAATCATTAAGGTCTACATAGTCTTCCCCCTCCCCCGCTATAAAAAAAAACTTACGGTGCAAATTTTTGACAGACTGTGGGGGGGGCCCTTTAGTATACAAACTTCTCTCGATACTTGTCTGTGTGGGCCCAATAGTAAATAGGTCTAATTCAGATTTTGTGCATTCTTCAGAGCCACTGTGGATAAAAGCCATGATTGTGTTTTAAAAAATTTTGCCCCAACTGGTTTTCCCCCGCTGCCTGCTCCTCCTCTTTTCCCTTGGTTTTCCGGTTTTGAGTTTTCTTTTTTTCCCATTCGCTTCCTTTAAGGGCTCGGGGAGGCCCTTTTTAAACCTTTACCCGTGATGCTTTTCTTTTTTTCCCCCTTTCCCCCGTTGAACATACATCAGGCCTGATCCTTCTTGTGGAGCTGTGGGGTTCATTTTATTTATAACAGCCCGAGTCACCACCGGCCACATCTTTAGCAATATTATGAACAGCAGTTTTAACATGGGGTTTAATTTTTTTGTAGGCCCTTCTTAAAAATGGAACTGCTTTTGAAAAGGGGTTTTTAAAAAACCAAGCCCAGACCCATACATAACAGGGATCCCCCAAACCCAGGGAAACCCATTTTCCCGCCTGGGCCCTGTAGTAATCCCTATAAAGGGCCGGGTCACCATAGGGTTTCAGGATCACCTCTTTAAAGATTCAGTATTCTCCTGGGAGGGAAGGGAGTTTACAAGCACCTTCCAAAACGAAATGGCACTTTTTGGTTTGGTCTGTCTTTTTTTCTATGGTGATGGTGTCTATGTGATGTTACTTACAGGGATGTAGTAGGGGTTTGGATTTAAACCCAATTTACAATTCGTTGTTCTTTCCCCCGGACAAAAGCAACGCAGCAAAGGCAATTTAAAAAAAACCCCCACTTCCCGATGTTTTCCCCAATACTTGTAAAAAAATAAGGTGTTGAAACCCCCCGTGATGTCTGCTGCCCAAGGGGGGATTTTTTGGGTTCTATTTTGAGGTAATCCTAATATTGGGGATCTTTCCAGTTAGGATTTTGTATGGCCCTTTTGATTTAAGCCTAACCTTTTTTGGTCACAGGGTGAATGTAGAAGCACTTGGGGGGTCACGGTCCCGTTTTTATCAGGTTGTTCCCTGTTTTCCCCAAAAGTTCAGGAACACTGGAAATAAAGCCACCCTTGGGTGGAAAGGGGGGTGTTTCTTTTCACTTTTCAATCACAAATTTGGTCTCAAAAAGTATTCCAAATCGTGGAAAACCCGTATTTCAGCTAAACCTACTTCCCAGGCCCCCGGAAATTCAAAGGGGGCCCTTTCTAAAGAGATAGTAAAGCTTAAGTTGTATTCTGTGGAAAAACTGTTGCACAGGCATTGCTGGGGGGTGTGACATAAAAAGTTTTCCCCCTTTTTTTTTCCCGGTTTCTTCCGGGCTCCAACCAAAAACAAGGGGGCCAACTGTTGAACTTGTAGGCCAGCCTAACCCTTTCACTAGGTTGCTTTCTTACCCGCCCTTTTGTGGCTAGGATCTTTTCAATCCTGTACACTTGATCCCCGTTTTCATTAACCTTCTGTAACTCTTAGGATAAAAAACTCCCAATATGTCCTCCCCGTGGGTAATCTTTCCAACAGGGAACACGGGTTTATTTGAAATTCCGATAACTTTTCCCCAATAAATCTTCTGTAGTGAAGTTCTGTTATAGCCCTTGGGAAAAAACCCTTTTCTTTTAAAAAACCTCACAGGATCTCCTTTTCTGAGTGAAGGAAGCTCCTTTTGTTTGGGGAGTCTTTTCCCTATACTGTTTTCCCCCACTGCTAGGAAAAACTCTTAAAAATTGCCCGGGCCCCGCTTTGATTGTTTGGTGAAAACTTTTATTATAACTTTTTATAAACAGGGGGAACACATAATTTTAGGTAAAAGTATTTTACCTAAATCCTCCACCCTTTTTGTTTTTTAAAATTCTTTAAAAAAATTTTTTTCAACCCCTGCCCCTTTATTTTATTATTGGTAACAAAATGATGAACCCCATGTTTTTTTAAAAACCACTTACGGCCTCATTTAAAATTCCCGGGCCCCCGAATTAGTTGTAATTTTTTCAGGTTTTCTTCCATCTTTCACGAAAATGGTGTTAAAAGGGTTTGGACACTTCTCTACCAGTTTTCTTTTAAAGCTAAAGCCCACGGATTTTTTATAAAAATCTATACTGTTAAAATATACTTATATCCTTTTTTTGTATTTAGAAAAATGATGCATATAACTAGAAACAGCCTGCCCTAAATCCACTTTTAAAAAATAAACTTTTTTCTCTTAAAATGAATTTTTTCCCGGTTTGTAGCGTATAAGCATCTTCCCAGAAAGCCATTTGGGGCCCCCCTTTTCCTTAGTTTCTGGTTCGGTTTTTTGGCTTCCTGAAAGAGGGTGTTCCCCCCCAAAGCTCCCCAAATTCCCCTGGTGAATAATATATATCCCCCTTTAAAAATTTTTTTGCCCTTAATTTCCCCCGGTAAATAAATAAAAACGCATGCGTAACAAAAACCCTTTTTTTTTTGTTAGAAAAAACAAGAAAAAACATGTTCACTCCTGGGAAATGGTTGGGAACATTTACAGTCAACACAACTCTTGTCAGGTTGTTTCTCACAATATAGCTCCCCGGTCTTCCTGTGTGGGGAAAAAAGGGGAAAAGAAATAAATATAAATAAAATATTTGATGGGGGTGGCTTTGAGAAAAAAAACTTTTCCCCTTTCTTCTTGGAACTGGTAACCCACCCCTCAATATTAAAAATAATAATAAAAAAGAACTCTTACCTTTAAACTCTCATAGCCTGAATCAATTTCCATGCTTTCATTTTATCTCCTCTTCAAACCCGCGTAGGTAGAGTTGGCTTGGGGTCTCCCCCCCCCCCATCGCCTCTTCAGTTGAGTGGCTTCCCATCCACTTTTACTGGGGCTCCGTGGGGGATTGGGAATTCCCTTTTCCCCCATCCTCTGGATAACTCTTTTTAAATTACAACAGCAATCGCATTCAAGAAATGGGTCTTTGGGCAGCAGTATCCATACTCCAGACCGTGGAGCGGCATTTTTAGGGTCATCAAATGTCAACTGCCTTCTAGGGTTAAAAATCGAAAGGTGAAAAAGGCCAAACTACGCGCAGGGGCGTGCGTTTTTTGGGGCATTAAACGGCGACGGTCTTTAGGTTGAATATTCAAAGGTGCAAGAGGCATAAAAAGCCCCCAGGACCATCATACCTTGGGGAGGGGGGCCTCCCATCCCCTTTGCTTATGGGGAGTACCCTCCATGTTGTCTCCGCAGGACTTTCCCGGGGATGCAACAATTGGGCCCCTTTTCTCCCCACAATATATTTTCTCAAAGGGCGTCTTCCTCGGCCGGTTTGACACACGTGCTTCTGAGGGGTCCAAAGGCCGTCCCCATTGGTCGAGGGTGGTGGGGGGGGGCTATTCGAGGGGTCACACCCGGGCCCCCCTGGACCAATGGCAGCGCGAGCCGGGAAATGCCCCTGATTGGCCGGCGTGGATCTGAGGGGGTCACGTGGCTCCCGGGGGGCCCCCTGGGGAAACCCCTTTAAAAATTCCCCATTGGACGGCTTGGACCACGTGGGTGGGCAGGGGCCGGCCCTTTCCCCCATGTCCCCCCCGTCTTCCCGGGGGGGGGAGATTAAGGGGCCCCGTCATTTCTTGACAGGTCATAAATCAATCACTTTTGACGGTCATAAATCAATCAAATCTGACAGGCGAAAAACAACAAAAATTTAGGGTCATAAATCACTTTTGACAGGAGCTAAACCCCCCCTACTACTAACATGTATAGTCCCATTTTTATTTAGGCTAAAGATATACACTTTGCCCAAAAAAATCCAAGGGGAAATTCTCCAAGACTGCATCTTTTTTGTATTTTCTATTTTTAAAAAACTGGGAAACAGGAACTTAGCCAATATACTGCAAATCACCCAGATCTCAATCTACTTTCTGCCTGCCTTGCTCTAAGTCACTAATCTACGAAAAATTTTCCCTTTTGTGTGTTTTTAAAACTAGTAACAGTATATAATCTCCCCCTTTTTTTATGCATGAAAAAATCTGTACAGTTCAAATTTTCATAAGTAAATGTATGGGCCCGGAGGTTCTTTTAAAAAAATTTTCCCCCTTATTGTTAACACCTTTTGAAAAAAGAGTGAGGAGAGCGAGTGAGTGAATGAATGAACGAATGAGTGAGTGAAATTTCAGGGGGTGGGTTCAAAAATATGTTGTTGTTGGTGGTGATGGTGATGGTGATGATTAATTGAATTTAATGCTGCCTTTTTCCCAAAGGGGGGACCAAAGGCAGCTTCCCAAAAAATTAAAAAAAATTAAAGGCATATAAACAAAACATTAAATGACATATAAAACTATGAAAATAGCAATAAATTTTTTGAAAAATGAGGGGAGGAAGCCAAAGGGTTAGTAGCCCTGTAGGTCAAAAAGACCCCTTTTAAATTTTTTTTTTCAAAAAGAATTCTTTATCCTCCCCGAAAAATGCACTGAAAAGTCAAGATTGTTTTTTAAAACGACATGAGCTGGGTTCATTCAAGTGTGTTTGTATGGGTGTTTAGTGTGCACATTCAGCTCAATGTTCCTAAAAAGATACCCTAGATTGTGTCCATAGATTTTGTGGGGGTTTAAAAAAAGAATTGTTTTCATCTGATTATAAAATTTTTTTATACATACACAAGGCTCAAGGGTGGCTGGAAGTCTTGAGCAATTTGAGGCAAAAACAGAAAAGCCACCCCTTCCACAACACACTATGTGGCACCACCTCTTCATACTGGAGGAGGAGGAGGAAGAAGAGAGAGAAAGGCCCCACCTCTTCTCCCAAGATGAAGCAGAGGATTGTGGTACCAGCTGCATCCTTTCCCAAAATCCCCTTTCCCGAAAGGAAATGCCCTGCCCGGGGGGAGGCCAAAAACAACACCCCGAAAAGCAGGAAGTGGAGGGAGGGGATGGAGCACTTGCCAAAAAAACTAAAGGGGATAGCAGCTGCAGCCATTGCCACCTTTAGAGCCAGGCACTATTGGTGGGAAAACTAAAGGAAAATAATCTGTGTTGTGGCATAGTGATTTTCCAGGCCACACGTGCCACATGACCTGGCTCCAAGGACTCTCAAAAGCCAAGCACTCAGGAAGCAGCTGGCTGTACCTCGCACAGCTGTATGCTGGAGATGGCAGGGGTCCAGCTGCTGTTGCTTCCATCTTCTACTTTAGTGGCTGTGTCAGGGGTAGGAGCAGAGAGCTTCAAGACAAGAAGTTCCTGTTCTGGAGAGTTTTGTGGAGCATCAGGAATGACCCTGCCAGAATTCGCTATCCCTCATTGACACAATGGCCTTACTGAGGGTCGTAGCTGGGCTGACCCCAAGAAGACCATGTGTTTCCTAAAAGGTATCCATTTTTGATTCCCGTATCAGTTCAGGTTAGGAATGGTCAAAACAGAGCCTGAATTAACTGACTGTAAACCCTTTAAACACGTGTGCAAAAAGAGGCTGAAAATCTTACCTAGCTAATTATGTATAACTATCTAGAGAGAGGGCTTTCAATTAAAAACTAAAATTAAATCAATTAAAAAAAACCGCTATATGACATGTTTGATCAGCTTATCAATGCAACGGTGCCTGTGTTAACGCCCAACAACTGATAATAATGTAAGAATCCTTTTCTGTACTTTTGGCATTTAATTTCCCCTCTGGTACAGCTTTTTGCAATTCCTTCCCTTGTTCCCACCTTGGTGGATAAGTCAGTATGACATGGTGGACCTTAATCCATGAAAGCATATTCTACAGTGAATTTGTTCATCTTTAAAATGCTGCAGGACTCTTTACTGTCTTAATTCCATTGAAATTACTTAACTGTTCTCTGTGGTGACAACAACAACATCCCACCTTTTATTTGCAGATCGCATGGCACCTTCCAATAGAAGCAATTAAAAACAATAAATAATTGCAAAGGTGCAAAAAATTAAAAATAATTTAAATAATTTCTCAATTAAAAAACATACAATTTAAAACCAGTTAAAACTATATTTCAACATAAGTTGAATAAAATATCTCTAATAGGTATAACATTATTGCAAACCCTTCTGCTAAATTTTGTTCAACATTTCAAATAAATGTATATGATGTTGCTGCTCTAAAACACACATGGCTTGCATGGACTGAGTTGTCTATGAATTGCAGAGCCTGTTTCTCTCTGACTCAGAAGAGCATCTAATATTTATAGAAAACCAAACATATTCTGCCCTTGCATCACTTCCTGTGAGAGAAAGCTCACTGAACTGACGCCATTACATAGTACTGTTACGTAACTGCAGTGGGATTACTGTTAATGTAATCTTCCCTCCCTTCTGTACTGTGGAGTAAGCAGTAAAATACATGCTAATTTGTGGAGCATGCTGTTTTGTTAGTGAACAAATCTCTGCACAAAAAAAGCCCAGCAACAACTGGAAAGAGCAACTATTGGATTGGGAACAGAACATAAGATTAAAATTATTATTTCTTGTTTCAGAACCATCATGCTTATTTTGATCTTTGTAGTCAAATCAGTTGTTTGATCCTAGCATTCACGTCAGTAGCTATTGCAGAATGCCTTGCTTAATTTACAATGTGCAGAGGGCAACCTATTTGTCTTTAACAGTTTTCTTTGTTAATGTTATGATATAGACTCTATAGTGTATATATGCAACAGTTTGCAAAATACCCCAAAGATGCACAGTTGAATTCCATGTAATGCTTGAATAGACGCCTCCCCTTATGTATACCTGCCCAAGAACTGACATCTGCTGGAGAGGCCCTGTTCTTTGTTCACCACACATTGATAATGGGAGAGCCTTCTCTGCTGTGTCCCCCATATATATGGAATACCCTCTCCTTGGAAGCCCAGTTGGCACCAACATTGGTTTCTTTTAGGTGCTGAGTTAAAACACAACTTTTTATTAAAGACTTTGGGTCCTAATCATATTACTTCTTACAGTATACTTGTACATAGTTACAACTTTTTGGCCTTTTCTGCTGTTTTGACCTGGTAATATATTTAATATGCTTCTATTCTATTTAAAGTATTCTATTTTTTAAAAAAAATCTGGAATTGCTTTATACTATTTATATTGTTTTAATTGGATAGCATCCTGAGATCTCAGGATAAATGGCAGGATAGGAATATTTTAATAAAATAAAATAAATAATAGCATGCAAGACGTCTGCAAATTGCACGGTTTAGTTCCCTGTTGGATTATTTGAAGGTCAAATACTTTAAATATGCAACAGGTAACAACTGATGAAGCTGCAGCCAGAAACCCTGGTGGCCATATACATAGCCAGTGGGGGGAGGATCTCCATTTCTGCTAATAGAGTTACAGAATTAATTAACAGAAATTGAGTTAATAGTTGTGTACTATTGTACTGTTTCCCATCACATCTTGTCTCCTAATCCTGCTTTCAAAAGAAGGACAAATTAATATTTTCAAATGAGTGGAAGTGCACAGTTAGAAAATAATCTAACCTCTGCTGTCATCTCTACTTACTTCAGCCTCACCTAGCACTAGTAGTGCAATATCTTGGCTCCATATAGGTGGCAGAGGAGCCTTAGCTGGCATCCTGCTAAGTGACTTATGTGCACATAAGCGCAACTTACAGGTGTGATAAGTCCCACTTTGCAGGGTGGTGTAGAGGGCTATTCATTTGCCTTTGCCCTCCATCCAAAAGCCTCTCACTGCCTGGCAACTATCAAGCCCTGGTAGGGATTGTTATTGCTGTTGCTTACAATGGAGAAGGGAGTGGGGGGGGCATTCAGACCACAAAGATCTGGCCCCTGAGCTCATAACCTGCAACATTTCACAGATGAAAACTGGGATATTTGTGCCCAAGCAACATCAGAATGTGATCTAAATGGCAAAAGCTATTAAAAGAGAAGAATATATAAGCTAGGTGAGGTTACAGCAGTTTGCTTTTTCCTCAGCCTACTAGGAAGGGTCAGACTCCACCCTGTCATCTCCTCTGTGCCCTGCTGATTTAATTAAGTACAAATTTGAGTTTGCACTTTGAACTCAGTTTGTACCAGCTGAAGTAAGACCAAAGGTGGGAGGAGGAGAGAGAAACAGGGACATTTTAAAAGCAGCTTAAAAAGTGGGAAGACAGAAGACTAATTCCAATTTGGAACAGTTGGAGGGTATGTGAACTTGAAGGGAAAGGAAATGTGGTTACAGTCTGAGATCTCCTTCTCATTCCTTCTTATTTGACTTGTCTCCCTCCTTCTTCCTGTCACCATCATAAGTGACAGCAGCAGGGCCTCTCTTGGTGCTTGACAGCTGCTGGGTGGTGGGAGGATGAAAACTGCAGGTCTGGAGATAACAAGCTGATGAAGATCTCAGACTTACTTTGTGAAGTATTCCTTCCTCATGTCATTCTGGGTTTTGTTAAAGACTGTGCACAAGAGGACAGCCATGCACCGCCTTAAAGAAAAAGAGAAGAGCTAACCCCCACATTCATTTTAAAAACAGAGAGAAGAAAATTTGAACTTTCTGAAATTCTCTCTGAGAATGCATTTTTGGGGTGGTTCACAGTTCTATGTCTTGTTAATGTTCTATTAGTGTGCTGCAATCTACCAGTACAACTGTGTGATTCTACGAACACATTTTTAAAAAGTTTAACAAACAACAAATACTATTCAAAAAGTTTTTTAAAAGTTAAAAACATCTTCAAGAGAGACCTTGGCATCTTTGTTTCATTGCCTTATGGTGAAGCCTACCTTCTTAAGGCCTTGATAAAAGCCTAGCAATTCTAATGGAAAACTCTAAAGGCCTATTGAGTTTCAAGTTAATATCTGATAACAAAAAATGCAATAGAATATTTATTGTCTGGTGTATTCTGACCATGGTTTGTGATGTTGTCTTGCTTTCAGTTTGGCAGGGATATTTCAATGTGTGTTTGTGAAATATTACATTTCCTAATGTGAAACATTAGGAAAAGTTCCCCTTCATTTAAAAATATCCATGAAAGGACAATGAAGAATCACGCGGATGAGTGCAAGTCTCCATGAGTTCTGAACCTTTGGAGTACCTCTTCAAGAAGAACTGCCACATAATTTTATAAGCTAAAATGCACACTAGACAATTAAAGCATTATGGTTCCACTTTAATTGACATGGCAACATCCTATGGACTCTAGGATTTGGAGTTTAGGAATGGGCATTTAGAATCCTCAGCCATAGAGCTCTAGTGCCTCGCTAAACTACAACCCCAGGATTTTGTAAGATATTGCCTTGAGAATTAAAATGGAATCATAACAGTATTGTGTAGTGTGAAAGAGCCTTGGGTCAAGCTACTACCAATAGGTTATAACACTTTCATTTCCATTTGACCCTGCTGTTTTTGTGGTTGGCAGCTGTATACTCCAAATGTTGAGGTGGAATTCCCATCATATCTCACCATTGATTATGCTGATGGAAGTTGCAGTTCAACAGCATCTGAAGGGCCAGACATCGTCCCCTTTCCCTGTTCTTTATCCTCTGCATTTGATACTAATAGCATGCCACTGATGAACTAGACTCTAGTCCTTTAATGATACATCAAATCCCCTGCCTAATGGTAGGGCTGGGTCTACACCCATGAATGTTGGCTAAGGACCAGTTTATTTAGACCAGGGCTTTCCAAATGATGTGTTGTGATACATCAGTGTGTCATCTGTAGTTTGTTGGTGTGTTGCCTCCGTGGCTGAGATAGACCCCCCATCTGAGCCTGGCCCGCTGCCATCACTGTCTGTGGGGCCTTTCCCTGGCAAGAGTGATGGCAGCAGGCAAGGAATGAGTGGAAGGGGGCTGCCTTTCCCCCTGCAGTTGCTCTCACTGGGGCCTTTACTGGTGAGGGAGATGGCAGCAGGCTAGGATCGGGTAGGGGGAACTGCCTTTCCCCACCGTAGATACACCTCTGAGTACCTCCGGTTTGCTCGTAAAACTGAATTACTTTGTTGCAAAATGATGCATGTTGAAAAAGCATATCATCAACATGAAAAGTTTGGAAAGCTCTGATCTAGAACAAAATAACTCCTGGTGCACAAAGCATTCAAACCAAGTTATTCCTGGTTGATGCAGAAGTGACTATCCAATAGTGCCATCTTGTGGCCGCAATATTTCAGAGACAAGATTAATTTTGTAATGTTTTTTGCTTACTTTACCACATTATGGAAACTGACATGGCCATGAGATGGAACAGACGATTATCTTATCAGGTAACCAGGTTTATGACATGTCAGATTTTCTGGAAGGATGACCAGGCCTGGGTCTGGGTTGTATAAATCCTCCTTGCTTGGTAGGTTGGCTTGGAGTATCTCCACCCTCCTTGGCAATCTTTGGGACTAGAATATCTTTGGGAAAGCGAAAGAATACCCCCAAAAATTACCCCATGACATTCCTCCCTCTGCCTTTTTGTGTGATGGGCAGGTGGGTTGAGAAACAGTTTCACAGCCTACCCATTCCTATCATAACATAGTTCCTGACCTAAATTGATGTATCAATTAATTTGTTTTCTTATGTTTTGTGAGGCATCATATTTTCCCACGCTGCATTTAGATTATTGTTAATAAATAGCAAACATGAAATGAAACAATTACATTACCTGTTAATTTTTGAAAAACAGGATGCTCAGCTCCATAAAGAATGGACTCTGGGAGTACACTTTTTGTTCAGAGCAATGTTACTGTGAATGAGAATGGTAACATCATATACATAAACATGCAGTTATATTATTTTGACCTGCATATAGAAATTGGAAAACTATACATTTGGTTTGACAGCAAGTCAAGAGATTTATTGCATTACAGCTAACAGCATTAAATAAAAATACTGTTGTTTAGTTCAATTGAGCCTTCTTATCCAGTAAGAGAGCTGCTTTTGTAAAGTGAAAAAATGTTAACATAAAACATGGCAAACTGAAGAAGATACAAGGGTAAATGTGCATTGTACCACTTGTTTTCATATAGTTAAAGCAGGCTTATGTATAAGTGTTATAAGCATTTGCCTCTCCAGTCAAAACTGAAAAAAATGGTGCTTACCTTGCTGCATTCTCACAAAAATACACAGCTAAGGACAAAAGCACACAGTTAAAAAGGACCTGTCCTCCATCCTATGACAAGACCCTATTAACATATCTTTATGAAATAGCAAGCATCCTTAAACTTCTCTTTGTAATTATAGTTTTCAGGGAATACAAATTATAGAGAGAAGAAGATAGCTTAAAACAAATATGAGAAGAACTACATTCGTTATTGACAAGAAGCTACATATAACAGATTTGGTATTTGTTCGCACTCATTTGCAGGTGAGCATTTCATCTTCCCCATCACTACCAGCTTCACTTCATAGAAATTCATGGAGTCTCCTTCTTTGGAGGTTTTTAAGCAGAGGCTGGATGGCCATCTGTCAGGAGTGCTTTGAGGGTGTTCCTACATGGCAGGGGGTTGGACTGGATGGCCTCTGGGGTCTCTTCCAACTCTACATTTCTATGATTCTTGGATTCTATGTTTTTAAACTTACACAGGACCTTGAGGAAATAATGTGTAGTGCTTGATTCAATAGAAGTGAAATGGCAACACACACACACTGTAAGTAGCCCTTCTGACTGTAACCATGGCTCAAGTCCTCTGCATCTTTTACTAGGGAAACAAGCCCCACTGGAGACAGGGGGATTTACTTTGCTTCTGGATAAATATTGAGTGTGTCAAGCTGTCAGTTCCACTGGTTCCACAACAGTGTGCATATCTTGATGACAGACATAAGTCTGCCCAAGTCATGCAATATTTACTTCTGAGTAACATTGATTAGACTTGTATTGCTGAACTCTGTGTAGGTAACCAACTTTACAGAAAATATCTTGCAGATATATTTCCAGGCGCCTCTGGATTAATTCTTTTTCTTTTTCAAATGAAAGGGAGACTTTTTTTCTCTCTGAACATATTCATGTTCAGTCATATTTATGTTAGTTACATTTTTTAAAAAAGCTTTGTTTGGGGGTAATTAGCACCATTAATATGACAGTTCCCTTTCCTTTTCGTCATTTAAAAAAAAAACCTCAGATCCATCCTTCCACAAACAGACATGCAACACCTTTCTTCTAAAGGTGGTGAAGAGAGAAAAAAACTATTTTTTCCCCTCCTGGCGCATTTTCGACATATTTCCTACGATACGATGAAGTACACAGGCTTTGTCATTAATATGACGGTTCCCTCTGACCACGGACAAAACAAGAGAATGCAATGCCACCCTGTAAAAAATGTCTCTGTCTTTCCCCTCCATCACTTTGTTCCTTTGCTGCCCGCGCGTGGCTATTGGCACCAGGCAGTCCTATGGAATCCTCTAGAATATTTTGCAGCCATTTCGGAGCAATGTTGCAGCAGCACCTCAGAATTATAGAAAAGGGTGGAAAGGGCCTCCCACGCAGCCCCTTTAATAAAGACAAAAAAACCCAGGAGGTCTGTGGCGCTACATTGCGCTTCCTTTGGCGTACGGAAAGTGTCCCCCAGCGGTGCCTTCTCGGAGATGGAGGTCCACCAAAAGAATGGCCGGTACTGATTTGGGGCATACGGTTTCATGTGTGCCCAGATTCCTTTTGTTGCAAGAGCGGCGGGAGCATCCCGGGGACTGGGAGAGCCACTGAGGCGGGAGGGCGGCGATGGGCGCCGCTGAGGGCTCCAGACGCTGCCGAATGCCTGCGTCAGAACTGGGGAGAGGAGAGGGGAGAACAGGAGGGGAGGGAGGGTGGCAGCGAGGGACGCCGCGGCCGCCTTCGACGAGGATGATATCAGGCGCCCGGCAGCAGCGGCGGGAGGAGCGGAAGGTGAGCCTAGGTGGCCTCTGAACCGCAGCCCCGGAGGAGAGAAATTGGGCCCAGGTGAGTGACTGGCGGCAAAGGGGCGTTAGCGGCCGTGGGGCCGCCTGGGGCTGAGGGCCACCCACTCCTGCGGTTGCTGATGCTAACTGGTCTCCTCCCCCTGGTTCCCCGCCGCCGCCGCCGCCCCCTCCCCCCGCAAGCCGGGCGTGACTGAGCGTCTGCGAGCTCCTCGCCTAAGGGGAGGCACAAAAGCAGCTATTAAAGTCCCGGGTTAATGATGGCGCGCTGGAATTATACGACCCCTTTCCATTGAAGGGAAGCCGGCGGATGGTGGTTGTGACCGTCACACACAAGCTCAGGTAGGCGGGGAGGGGAGGGGAGGGGAGGGGTGTCGGCTTTTGGGCGCAGGCGGGGGAGAGGAATGCCGGCCCCTTGCTCGTGCCCGGGCTTGGCGCGCGCGCGCGCTCTCGCCTGCGCCCACGCCCACCCTCTCCATCTTCTCTGGGCCTGCCCGTGTCTCTCCGTCAGGTAAGAGGACGCGGCTGTGCGCGCGTATAATCCAGTTTGGGTATGTCGCCCGCGCCACCTCCACCGGGGAAGTAATCCAGGCGCCTCTGTGGTGCATTGTGCATCCATGACCTTTCTTAACCGCCCCCCCCGCAGCGGAAGGGGTCTGTCTGAGACACACACACACACACACACCGCAGCCACACCCCCTGTCCCAATCCTGCCCCCCCTCGCGGGGAGACGCGTCAGAAGAACGCAGGGCGCGCGCGCGCGTCCGGGGGACCCTTTCATGCCGGCCTCAGCTGTGGAGAATGAATTAAATCTGCTCTGCAAACGGAGCGGTCAGTTTCCAATTAGGCGGGGTCGGTTTATTCCAGCGAAAAGGTAACTCGAACGCGCTCATTTTCGGGAAGCGTATAATTAATTTTTGGTGGAAATGTCAGGAAATCCTTAAATCATCAAGGGTTGCTATCTGTTCTAGTGTATTTTTTTTTAAAAAATAAATATTTTCTGCCTTTTTACTATCCCTCTATTGTACAGGCCATTCAATCCACTACAGGGGCTGATGATCTGCTGGAGTTCTTTGCCTGAAGGCTGAAGGATGATGTATTTTTAAAATATGTACAGGCCGCAGGCGGTATTTAAATGTTGACGTCAAAAAATTGTGTGGCTCTCTTCCTGGATTATTTACGTGAAGGAGTAGCCAAGGCTGTTCAATTATGTTTGCAGTGAGGAGGGTTTTATTGAAGGAGTGGATGGTGTTGTATCTTGTTTGGGTTATTAATGGAATGCCAACCTACTTAGAAATAAGGCTCTTTGCTTACACGCAGAAATGAAGGCTATACATTTAGGCAAATATCGTATTTGAACCAAAAGGAACGTCTGTTGTGGTAATTTGTAGACACCAAATTTAGCTACCATGGCTTCATTCAATAGTATCTTAGACTCAAATCTAGAACCTAGTGCGAATATCCAGGGGAAATACATTGGTGTTTTCTGGCAGAGAATTCCAAGTCCTTCATCAAATGGTCCCAGGGTTTTGCAGGATGTAGCTGTGGCAGTTAAAGTGGCATCAAAGTGCCACAACAGGGCAGTATAGATGGACTCTCACAGTGTGAGGTGAGCACTTTCTGGGGAACTCTTTTGTACATATGCATTAATTTTAATGCAAAGTAACATAAACACAAACTGACATTTTAAACATAAACTAAAATAAACTACTAAAACACTAAAAACTTTAAACACTAACTCATTAAAACACTAACTTGCTAGAACATTAAAGGGGGTCTGACACCCCCCCAAACCAGGCTGTAATGTAAAAGAAAAGATAAAAAAAGAGGAAAAGAAGATTATTGTTCTACCATTACAGACCCAACTGAGCAATCATAGTAGAATTACTAGTAACCGTATCCACAAATTATTGCATTGTTAGAGTTCTTATTCCTCAAAAAATCCCTAAATGATTTCCAGTCTTTCAAAAAAACTTCAGTTGGCTTATTCTTTAAGACCATTGTTAGCTTGGCCATCTGGGGTAACTCAGCAACCTTAGTAATACATTTTGCCCTTGCTGGGGCTTCAGCTTGTTTCCAAGTTTAAGCAAACAACATTCTAGCAGCTGTTACTTTCTGGGGGAACTTTTGAGACTTTGTTTATGTACCTCTAATGTTATTTTGCCTTTGGTAGTGATAACTAAGACATTATAAACAACATGTGTTGACAAACTGTCCTACCTGTGCTAGTGGTGTAAGCTATGTACTACTAAAAATAGATGTGGTGATGTCTCTCCCACATTTGTATTGGTGTAGTTCATGGGGAGAGCACCATTCAGCGACACCGTATTTTCCTGAGCTCTTCCAGCTGGTGTGTTAACTACTAACAGTGTCTCTAATTGTTGTTGTTAACTGCTATCAAGTCAACTTTGACTTGTGGTGACCTTATGAATGAGAGACCAAGTCATCAATAGCTCTGCTCAGGTCTTGCAGATTCAGAGTGTGTCTTCCATGATTGAGTTTCTGCATCTGTAATATGGTCTTCTTTTCCTACTGTCTTCTACCTTTTCAAGCATTATTGTCTTTTCTAGCAAGTCATGTCTACTCCTGATATGTCCAAAGTATGAGAATCTCAGTCTATTTTGGGTTCTAGGGAGAGTTTAGACTTAATTTACTCTTTTGTTGTGTGCCTTCAAGTAGTTTCCAACTTATGATGAACCTAAGGCAAATCTATCATGGAGTTTTCTGGAGCTGAGACTGTGTGATGCACCCAAGGTCACCCTGTGAGTTGTCATGGCCAAGTGAAGAATTGAACCTTGGTCTCTAGGGTCATAGTCTTACATTCAAACCACTATACTGTACTGGCCTCTCTGATTTGCAATATGGCCTGTTTATTTGC
>CAOLHI010005222.1:0-78058 GCA_948474755.1 Ctenosaura bakeri | reverse complement strand
CCACAATGAGATTGTATTTCTATTTCTTAGTGCTAGAATACACCCAAGTATCAGAATGGTTGCACCTGTTTGATAATGCAGGAATTTATGCAGGAGTTTGAGGAAAGTTCTTTCATCCCCAGAGATAATAATTTTACTTTTATTGTAATTAACATTCAGGAAATTCTCCTTGCAGAAAAAGAACCTCAGGTTGCTAGCAATCTTCAGAGGCTTACTGAGAAAAGGAAAAATCAGAGTATTGCATTAAATGTTCAGACAACTTTCTTTTCCCTATGACAAATGGAAAGAGCTTCTCATACCTGAGCTCTGAGGCAATGTTGTTTACCCAAAGAGAGAGAATGGGGCAATTATACATTACATGCATCCATACCCTCCAACATTTCACATATGGAAAGTGGGACACACATAGCTAAGCAACATCAAAGTGTGGTCAAGAGAGAAAAAAGTAATAAGGAAAAACAAAGGAGCTAGGAGAAGCTGAAGCAGTTTGCTTTTGACTAAGCCTACAGTGAAGAACAAGATGCCACACCCTTTTACCCTCTGCTGAATTAATGGAGTGCAAACTGCTTTTGTAATTTGAACTCAGTTTGCAGCAACTGAAGTTTGCTGAGGAGGAAGGAAAGTGAGAGGAGGAGAGAGAAACCAGGATATTTTACAAGCAGCTGACAACAGAACTTTAAGAAGAACTGTCCCTGCCAAATCAGGACAGTTGGACTGTATGTGCTACCACATTTCTGATTACTGACATATCTTCCTTCATAATAGTGGAAGGTATAGAACTACCCTTCAAAAGAGTTATCAGTGTAAAAATCTCCTCCTCTTCTTTCTTCTCTTCTCCTTCTCCTCCTTGTGTGCCTTCAAGTTGTTTCCTACTTATGGTGACTCCCAGGCAAACCTATCACAGAGTTTTTTTGGCAAGATTTGTTGAGAGAGGGTTTGCCTTTACTTTCCTCTGTGGCTGAGAGAGTATGACTCATCCAACATCACCCAGTGAGTTTCCATGGCTGAGCAGGGATTCAGACCTTGTTCTCCAGAGTTAAAGTCCAATGCTCAAATCACTATGTTACCCTGAGAATTGGGGGTCCCGTGAGAGGCGCCCAGGTTGCCAATTGAAATACCGAGTCTTGGGGAAATTAGCCTGAACACTGTTTGGTTAGCAAGAGGCAGGGTAACGTAACGAGATCTTTAACTCTATGTATACAGCGGCGGGTCAGAGAGTAGCTAGACAAGGTTTTCCAAATAATAGACAATTCTTTATTAAAAGCAAAAACACGAAAGACAAGACATAAACTAACTAACTTGGAAAGAGAAAAGGAGGTTTGTTGGGAAAGGCAATACGACCTGTCTCGTAGTCCTGGAGAGAAGAGGGGTTCCGGGGAAGAAAGCTCAGCATAGGGAGCTGAGGGGAGTCCCTTAGAAAACCGGCAGCAAGGCGGGATAGCAGTCCAAAGTGATCTGAAGACCGGTTAAAAGTGAAGGGTTTTTATAGGGAAGTTTGTGCCTTTCGGCTATGGCAGTCCCGGGGAGAACAAAAGGGGTTTTGGTGCTGGACAAAGGATTTGGAAAGGTCACGTTTAGCATGATTGGATTTGCGTGTGAAGACAATACTGTGGCTGGGACGTTGATGACCCAACATAAAAGAGTAATTTGACTGAAAGCCATGTGGCTATTGTGGAGTTTGTGGCGGGAAGTTCCCTAAAGCTGCAGGTGAGATTTGAGTTGCTGGCTTCAATGGGGATTGGAATGCAAACCATTAACGGCCGCTCTCTGTCCGTGCTTGTCCGGAGAACCCGCAAACACGTGGAATGAGGTAATTGTGAGCCAGTCCAGCAACGGCCGAATTAAATGATATCCAAGTGATATCGGGGAGCCCTCTCCAAGGGTGCCATACCGGAAGTAACAACTTCACCACACTGGCTCTGTAAAAAACTCACATTGCTAAATATAAATGACAATCCAGACTCATACTCAAGGATTTAGGCCAGAGTGTCTCCCTGCAATAGTACTGAAAGCAGCTTTCCTGTTTTTGCACAGACAGAAATTTATGCAAAGGTAAAATAGCGATCCACTGTGAAGCAACTAGATCAAAAAGTTCCTTGCTTCTTGCCAAAAAATATTTTATTAGCAGCTCACATTTCACAACCAGATATTTTCCATATAGTTTGCCCACAGTGTACTTTCACCGGAAGTCTGGGCAATTTTTGCTCCTTTTCCCCTTGACTTTGCAATGGGAATTGGATAGTGCGTAGAAAAATCCTGTGGCCAATCACTGTCTATTTGTGTTGGAACTGTGCCCAGATGACATCTATCTGCTGTTAGACAGCTGGGGGAAAAGCATTGTGCAAGGACACCTTGCGGAATGCCCAAGAAAGTAATTATGCTGGTGTGTCTTCTCCTCTCTATGTCAATGTAAGAGGATTCCAGTCCAGAGGGGATATTGATTAATAAAATCCTAGGGACTATAGTAGGAATATCTTAAGAAAGAAGGTAAAGAAATCTTGTTTCCAAAGAAACACAATGATGTGGTTTGCATGTAACACTTGTCAAGGACTCCAGCCAGCCCAGCTAGGCAACTGGTTCTGGGTTTACTGGCCCCTTAACTCCTGCTGAAACCCAGGTTAGCTGAAACACTGGATGTCCATACAGTTAAAATTGAACTTGTATGGTAGATCTGCCACCTCCTTGACTTTTCCCAACACCAGTTTAAACACAGTGACGCCCAGACCCTACAAGATGTCCCTGGAACTTTGTGAGAATAAAAAGCCATTCAATATCTCAAAGGACTAAACAAAACAGAATTCAGGCCTAAACATTTCCTTGTTTGCCTCCCAACTGAAGAACATTCCTTCTTACTAACAGAAGCTATAATGATATGGACTTGATACTTGTACATTCTCACTTGCTATCTGTACGCTCACCAAAGAGAGGCCATTTCTGCACTAGACTGTTATTGTGCTATTTTCCACTCTCAACTTCCTATGGAATCCTGAGGTCTGCAGTTTAGGGAGGGGCCTTTGAGGCCCTTTCCTAAACTGGCAAACCCTAGGAATCTATAGGATGTTGAGAGGGGAATAATAGCACTATAACAGGCTAGTGCAGAAGCTTAAAGTAAAACAGACCCAGGTCAAAGAAGTTTTCTGGCCACACTAAACTAGAGTTTAGCATTATAAAAATCATCTACTAAAAGCCTCCGATTGTCATGCTCCACTTCCATTTCTTTCTCCAATGAAGCTGCAAGGAAATGTTCAAAAGCCTTCACTGGAATCTAATCTCCACCTTTGGGGAATTCAAATGGGGGAAATTTGCTACAATGGGGATAGATGCTTAATGCAAGGGTCTAAAAACTTTTTTTATATGACAGAAGAGAGATAGTATTATAAGCAATATGTCTGAAAAAATTAAGATATAATTACTTCTTCAGATAGAGGTACAGGAGATAGAGAATGTGGATGTAAGGTTAAGGTCATAAAAATGGTATAAAAAGAAAAGTTAAGTTAATGTGAAAAGATTCTAAGGCAATGACCATTCATGGAAGGGATATTCAAAAACTCTGAGTGATAATATATCTTTCTTCCTCTAGCTCTTAGCTCTAATAATTCAATAGTGGTAGAGTTCTACAGATTTATATTAGGTAAACTTCTGTTGATAAGTGCTGTATATGAAATAGATGACTTGTCATGCCCTGCTTCCATAGCATGGACTCTGACTCAGAGTCTGAAGCAGAGGGCACGCCAGATGCTGAAACAGAAGGCATGCCAGGGCCTGCTGTACAGAGAGAGGTTTCAGTGCTGGAAACAAAATAGGGGATGGTGCCACCTTCAACAGAGTGTCCTGCCTTTTCAGATACAGAAGAACACTTACCTAGACCCAGTTTCACACAGCACAGGCAGCAAAGAGAAACCCAATGTTGCTCTCTCAGAATTTATAACTGACAACAATCAATGAAGGTGCAGCTGCGCTAGGCTTTGGGTCTATTTAGCTGGCTTCCTTCCCCTCCAGGAGTTGTCAGAACTTATCTGGCCAGCTACTCTGCTGGATGCCTTGATAAATGCTTGGATTGACCTTGGACACTTCCTTGCCATGAAACTGTGCCCGACTTTGTTTTTGTTGGACTTTATTTATGATTCCTCGCTTATTGCCTGGAAGTAAATAACAAGCTGGGATATTTTCAGTCTGTTTGGTTTGATTTATCAGCTGTGGCAGGACTGAGATAGGACAGGACTATGAAGTAAGAAGAGTAGGTAAGGAAATATTATGTATGTGAGTATGTTTTATTTTTGTTTTGTTTGTTTATATTTGTTGGTTACTGTGTTGTTATTTGTTTGTCTTTGATGTATTCGATATTATTTAATTTTGTAGTTGTGTATTGATTGTTATAATTATGGTATTGTGTTTATTTTATGGATGAATAAAAAGATTATTAAAAATAAACAAAATCCTTCACTTTCTTTTTTGTTTCATTCAAACTCGGAAACTGTGATTGATTTTAACTACAGGAAATAATGAGATATTTTCTACCAGTTTATGTAACTTGTTTGTTCCATTAACCATAGTTATGATTAAGCAAAATTTAAGGCCATTTCCACACTACACTATTATAGTGTTGGTAAATGCTATATATGAAATAACTAACTTGTCATGCCCTGCTTCCAGAGCATGGACTCTGACTCAAGAGTCTGAAACAGAGAGCATGCCAGATGCTGGCATTCCACTTTTGACATCCTTTGGAATTCTGGAGTTTGTGGTTTACTGAGGCCAAAGAGCTCTCTGGTTGAGAATTCTAACTACCCCTCCCTAAACTGCAGATCCCAGGATTCCATAGGATGCTGAATGTGGAATAATAGCACTATAAACAGTGTGAGATGGAAATGGCATAAGGCTCAATAATACACTAAACTAGGACCTAGATTCAATAAATGAAGCTATATAAAACATTAAGAAAAATTCAACAATGTAGCAAGAGATAAATCATTGGATAAAAAAGATATTGTAAATAAACTACCACACTGCTATTTATAAGGAAAAATAGTTGTAATCTATCAATCTATGGATTTTTTTGTTTTTCGAATATTGATAGATTAGAACTATTTTTTCTGTATTAAACCAGAATGCAAGCTTTTAGCTGCCAGATCACAAAAATCATTATACAAAAAATGATTGTCATCAAATAATTTCACAGTTGTTTTTCCATTAACAGACTAAGGTAGCAACCCCATGGAAAATGATTAATCCAATTTGTGCATATAGCATTAACAGTTTAATACAAGACTATAAAATAAAAATCACTCCTATAGTATTATGATTGCAAAAACAACATTATCTAAATGTAGTGTTATAGCCATAATAGTACAACTATCAAACTCACAGTTTGGTTACTGTTGTTTGCCACTATGTGACTGTATAATTGGTGTCAGATGGCAAAGCCTTTTTCTCATAGGCTAGCAGACTAACCAGCAGTTCTGTGTATCTAATTGATTTTATGGTGTACAAAGTGTTATTGTGGGACTGTGTAGACATTAAGACTACTCATAAAAAGAAATGCTGGAGGGAAAACAGATTCTGTTTTCTGTAAAATGTGAATGGCAATGATCTTTATAATAGTTCTACACTGATACCATTAATTCACAATGATCTACAAAACAACCCAGCTAGTGAACTTGTCATTAAGCTACTATTGACCTTGGCCTTTGTCTCATTGACCTTATGTCAAATTACGCTAGCTAGCGACTTACTGATTGCCCTACTTGTACTTTTGCTTTGGCATCTTTTTTGCTTTAAAGTATACTTTAGACAAAAGGGAAAAGAACTATTTTTAAATCTTTCTGGGAAAGCAAAAACAGGCCTTTGCCACTGAACACTTTGGGTACATTCAGATGTCACAACAAACCTGGGTTTCTTCTACTTCATCCTGGAAAAAGGAAGCAAGAAGAAATTGTCGTTTGTGCAATTGTCATTGTGCATCTGTGACCTAAGCAAGAGAAAGTTATAAGACATATTTGGAAATATTACACACTTATTTTTTTCACTTTTTATTTATTTATGTAGAAGCAGCTTTCCAGTTGACGCATTAATTAACCTAAGCAATCAATCCCATAAATACTGAGTCTCTAATTATTGTGATTTATGAATCAAGCCTTAGCTACAGGCTTGTTAAGAAGCTAAAGGGTGGGGCAACATAAAATCAAGAAATAGAGTATTCTGTGAAGAACTCATCGCTTGTCTACAACTGTGGTTCTTCAACTGGTCATTTGAGAACTCATACACATGTGGAGCTCATGGCTATTCACAGGCATGTCCAAATTATTACAGCTGAATAGCTTTTGGTGGGAGACTCAACCTCACCCTCTCTATGAGTCACAATTCCTGATACCTGACTTACCAGAGGAGGATCTAATTGAAACATAATAGAGGAAATGCTCTACCAAACTCAGCATTTTCCCTGACTCTACAATCAAAGCAGTAATGTGACCATGTTGCAGCTCTTCAGAGTTCTGACAGGGAAGTATCTCTGTGAAAATCTGTCATAACTGGCCTAGCCAAATCACTCTGGAGGAAAGGTAGTTCTTGACCTTTTGCCAGGCAATATTCTAGTAAATTAGACTCTGCAATCCAAATAGGAAGACACAGGTAAGTTTGGTTGGAACATAAAGCACACAACTGACTCACAAGCCTTGCCAATGTGACTGGCACAAGGAACATGACTTTAATTATGAAAATCAAATGCTACAATTTACTAATGGTTGGAAAGGTTGACAGTGATCCATAATGCCCAGGATAATGATTGTGGCAACGAACAATATGATAGGTTAGACTTTTCATTGAACTTTTAATAATCACATTAGTGAAGAAATAGTTCAAAGCCAGTCTAGGTGACTGATAAGCCACTATTGCAGAAAAATACATCTTGAAGGGGTGTGAAAACAAGGTTCTGTTCCTAGGACAAAGAAGGAAGCATAATACTGCAGAGATCATAAGGGTGAGACTGTTTATCCAGAATAGCCATAAACACAGAGAAGTGCCTCCCCTTTCCTTGCTATGAGCATAAGGTTAATTACTACCAAGAGGCCATGAAGGCATAAGAAATATCTTGGTTAATTAAGGAAATTACATTATCTTCCTCTGTGGTTGAGAGTGTGTGAGTTGCCCAAGTTGGCCCAATCGGTTTATGTTGGCTGAGCAGGAATTTGAACTCTGGTCTCCAGAGTTGTAGTCAAGCACTCAGATCACAACAGTTATGCTCTTTCTTACTTTTACTTTATAGGCTTAAAATCAGCATCTGAATTCTTCTGTGCAGATTGGGCTGAGAGGCTCATGGCCAACTTGTGTCCTAGAGCTGCAGGTGCCAAAGGAGAAAAAACTTTAAAAGAAGTTTCCCAAGTATGCCGATGAAGCCAAGAAATATTATTTTGAAGGCCTTGGTGGGTAAAGTTACAGCAGAGAGACAACAATCCATCAATTTGTATTTTACCCAGGCAAAAGACATAACTGAGTGACCATTGGAGGGAGGAAGTTCCTCCCTTGCAGGGCCTGCATTTTTTAAAGTGGGCATTAGAGGCCATACAAAGGAGGAAAAATGAGTAGAAGCCAACACAAATGAGAAAAAAGGACTCTAATTTTTGTCTTAAGTGTTAGAAGCAAATAAATGAAAGAGAAGAAAATTAAATAAAAACCACTCAACAGACCAGTGGATCAACTCTGTGTGTTTGTGTGTGCATGCAAGCTGCCCATCAGCTTATGAATTTCATATGGGTTTTTTTTTGGCAAGAAATACTCAGAGGTGTTTTTTCCAGTTCCTTCCTCTGAAATATAGCCTAGAGCACCTGGTATTCATTGGCAGTCTCTCATTCAAGTGTTAACTGCACATTTAAAATGTGCCACCCTCACAATGAATGAAATAGAACTGAGGCAGAGCAGTTTGGGACACTGGACAGTAGGGGTGGTTTTCCAACAACAATTACTTAGCTAGTGAAGTTTTCATATGTGGTCCTGTGCAAAGTAAGACTCATGTGTGTGAGCCACAGAAACCATAAAGAAGAACTCAGAAAATGTGCACATACATTTCTGTGGTGCAGTGTGTCATGAACCAAGGAAACTGGGCTGTACAAACAGAAGCCAGAATGGAGATGCTGTATACTAGATTTCTGAGTTGGCTGACAGCTCTTCACAGAAAGCTCTGTGAAAGGAGAGCTGCAGCAGTGATCACCAGCTCAGAGGAAAGTTCTAGCTGGTGATTTTCTCCCTGGAGGAGGGGACAGTGTGGAGATCACCCACAAAGGTCTGGGAACCTCACCAAGTTTGCACAAACCACAGAAATTGATTCCAAGATACATTAAATACTATTTTTAAGACTTCCAAGATCTTATTTTGAAAACAGAAATTTTAAGAAGAGTATGAACTTTTTTAAAAAAGTTTTTTTCAGGTGGGAAAGGATAGAGTAATACTACAATTTGGGAAGGTACTTTTTAAAGTTGGGAGACTGATTGTTATTACAAGTGCTCTGGAAGCAATAAAAAACAAAGGAAAGAGATCAGCTTGTTATGGGAAAGTGGACCTGTTTTGTCTGGGAGAGATATCCCATTGAAAGTAATTTGAATAACAAGACAAACTAAATAGCAAGGTGTGGGCCTTTCTGCATCACACTGTTATTGTGCTATTACTCTACTTTCAACATCCTTTAGAATCCTGGGGTTTGTAGTTTAGTGGAGGAGCATTTAGAATTCTCAGCCAGAGAGTTCTTTGACCTCAATTACAAACCCCAGAATTCCACAGGATGTTGAAAGTGGAATAATAGCACTATAACAGTGTAGTGAGGAAAGGCCCTGAGTCTTTGCAACACAGTTGCTGTGAAGACAAAATATTAGCTCAGATTTGCCCAGTTTTTGCTTAATTGAAACAATGGCAATGATTCACTCCTTTGGAGATAAATAGAATCCAGTGGTCTTGCAGAAAATTTAGAAGGAATTTGAATTGATTAAAAACGGTCTTATGTGCTTCACATTAGCAACAGATGATAATCAAAGATAATCAAAGAATCAGATAAGAAGAGATATTAGAGTGTGGAAATTTTGGATGTACACCCGGGTATACCTCCAGACCAAGATGATTTTGGAGATTTAGAACTGAATCTGGAGGACCCAGAGGAAACTACTGGCCACGTTGCAAATAACGCAGAGAAAAATTACATTGGATACATTGAAAAAGGGAAGAGAAGCTGGATGTTTTTTCTGAAGGACATTCAAGATGTTGGAGGGAGGAATGCTGAGATCTATAGTAAAGTCATGAGGTGTGTGTGGGGGAATGTCATGGCAGGAAGTTCTGGAAAGATGTTGATTGGATTTTGTTCTCAGCTAGACTGCTCAAAGGGGAGAAAGAAGAGGGCAAAGATAACAAGACTAGTACAAGGATGTTCCCTTCCCAGGTCTTATGGAGCAATGTTCAGTTTGTGCAAGGGCAGTAATGTCCAGTTTGCGCAAGAGCAGAAATTTGGCAAAAAAAGTGTAAATGTAAAATATGAATGGCTAAAGAAACAATGATTGGATTTGTTGGATTCTAGATATTATCCCGTTGATTCATGTTTGATGTGGTTTTATTGAAAATCAAATTGTTACAAAATAAGTTTTTTGGAAGAGGATTTATGAAATAAGCTTTTTTCTGGGGGGTTTTGAAATTTAAGAAACTGTTTAAAATGTTATTAAAGTTGATCTATATGTGGGATGGAGAGAAATATAATTACAAGGGACATTATCATGAGAAGCTATGGAATAGCTATGGAAAATTTAAAGGGGGAAAAAAAATCTACAATGAGCTTGAGTTTTGTTTTTTGGGAGACTCATTTGAAAAAAGCTAGAGGAAGGGAGAAATAGTTAGAAAAGAATGGGGGAGAAATGGTTTAATGGGGATGAAAAGATTTAATATTTGATTTTTTGCATTATGATAGAATATTGTTAAATTAGAATGATAGGGGCTAATCTGTTTAGCCTTATGTAGGGGAAGAGTAACAGTAGTTTCTGTTAAAAAGTACTAACCCTTATTGACTTTCTGCAGGAAATATATTTAACAATTGTAAGTTTGGATTTAGACATCAGTAGGTTTATATTACAGAAAGGAGGATGAGGAATTACGGTGATAGATGAGAGAGATATAGGCCCTTTCCGCACTGAGGTTTCTAGCGCAAGCGGGGGAGGCCGGCAAGCGCAAGAAGGCTCGTCCGGGAGGCTGCCGCTTCTCCCCTCCTTCCTTCCGCAGGCGAAGGAACCAGCGGGGAAGCGGCACCGAAAGAGGCTTGCCGCGCAAGCCGCCCTCCCCCCATGCGAAGCGGGAGACCTCGCGCCGGATTCCCACCCCGCGCGCGCGCCGGATTCCTCCCCCCGCGCGCGCGAAGCAGGCGGCGCGTCCGTCGCGCTACCTCCCCACCCCGCTTCTTCCTTCCGCAGGGGCGGAGGGAAGGAAGCGCGACCCGGCCGGCTCCCGGAGGCTCCGCACGAAAGGTAAGTGCGGGTGGGCTCCGGGAGCGTTGCGCGAGCGCGGGGTGATTTTCGCTTGTACGCGAAAATCAAAAAACCCGCGCTCGCGCCGCTTCAGCCCCATGAGCCGGGCAGAAGTGGGAGTGCATCGTGCGGAGCGACGCTCCCACTCCCGCGAGGCTCACGGGGCTATTGCGTGCGCAAAGGCCCGTGCGAAAAGGGCCATAGAATGGCTATGTACTATACTTTAATAATTGCTGAAGAGAAAATTGGATTTTCTGTTTCTTTTCTATTTTTTTATGTCTTTTTAATTTTTATCTATTTTTTCTTTCATTTTTATTTCATTCTGCTTTTTCTCCTTCTAAATTTCTGTTGCTTAATTTTTATTGTATATGAAAAATCGGAATAAAAATTGTAAAACGTGAGGTGCTAAATACTCACATGTGCAAGAACTGCAACAAAAAGAAAAGCATAGATGCAAGAAAATTAGTTGGTTGAGAGAGGTTAAACTGTAACTTCTGGTATGGCACGGTAGGTGAGGACCCCCAGATATCACTTTGATATCAAACAATTCGGCCTTAGCTGGATTAGTTTTCAGTCACCACACTCCACGTGTTTGCGAGGTTCTCTGGACAAGCATGGACATGAGTGCGGCCGCTAATGGTTTCACATTTCAGACTCTATTGAGGCCAGCAACCCAAGCTTCGCTCCTAGCTTCAGGGAACTTCCACTTGAAAACTTCGCAATAGCTGCACGGCTCTCAGCAGAGCCAGCCTGGTAAACAAGACATTTACATACTGACCAAACTGTTGTCGTCAAGCATTAAGCTCATCATGTTAAATTTGACCTTTCCAAATCCTTTGTCCAGTGCCAAAACTCCCTTTGTTCTCACCTGGCTTGCCATAGCCAGTAGGTATGAACTCCCCTATGAAAACCCCTCATTTTCAAATGGTCTTCGGACTACTTTGGACTGCCACCATGCCTTGCTGCTGGTCGTCTAAGGAAACTCCCCTCAGCCAGCCACGCTGAGCTTTCTTCTTCAGAACCCCATCTATTTCTCCAGGACAACGAGACCAGGTGTCGTATTGCCTACCCCTAAGCTCTCCAATTCTGCTTTTCTAGTTAGTTAGTGTGTGTGTGTTGTTTATTTTCTGTTCATTTTTCAATAAACTGTTATTTTTGGTTACTTTTAAACTGGCGTGCCTGTTCCCTAACCCGAAGCCGTAGACATTGGGTTTAAAGATCCTTGCAAAGTTACCCTGCCTCTCGTTAGCCAAGAGAGTGCTCCAGCTAATTTTCCCCAATTGGTATTTTTATTTTGCAATCTGGGCGCCCCTCCCGGGACCCCCCAAACACACAGAGTAACAAAACCATCAGCTGAGACTCTTGAGAATAGTTCTTTCCTCTTGATATGCTAATTCCATTTGTAGTGGAAACTCACTTCTGCCACCCTCAGAGAGTTTTTTTGGGAGCCATTGCCTTCTAAACCTCATATTGCTATACTGCTGTTAAACTGCTACCCTATAAATGATTCCTTTTTCCTGTAAAAAGGAAACAAAATTAAATATTCACATGACCAAAGCAGACATGGAAAATTTCAACTCCAGCCTTGATATACACATCCTCCTCCTTCCTGCAGACTATATTCAAGATGTTCCTTATCAGCCCTGTCACTCTGGGGAGAATGCCTGGCTTGGCTGATATGACAGTATCGATGATAATCAGATGCATACGTTAGAAGAGCAGGGGTTATTGTTAGTTGCAGAGATATGCCTACAGTAAATGAAAGAAATCATTTTGGACAGAGATGTTGTACAGTTTGCGGTTTGGCAAGGAATCTCAGAAGCTATTCTTGTTTGTGATGGAAACATCTCTTCCCTCATTCAATGGGCCATCTATAAATCATGTCAGCTCAGAGGGCCAGTATCTGTGACAAGGGCCACTGATATTTTAAGCTTAGCCTCTTTTCTTTTCTCACTCACCCAGCTAACTTTGTGACTTCCAGCCAAGAGGGATGGAGAAATAAGTTATCTTGGGAAGCTTGGTCTCAGTGAAGGAATTTATTGAACACAAAATGATTTTGCAATGAGGTAGTAGCTATGAGATGACTAATCCCTAAACTGTTCCAGTTTGTTGAGATTGGACATTCCATTAGAACACAAAGATATAAATCCAAGTATTAAACAACTAATGTAGAAAGTTGTTTCCTACACCCAGGAAATGATTAATTCATAAATTATGGTATATATGATCTTTACACTTTATCAAAGAAAAGAAAGAAAGACTGCAGAGATATCAGACACAGTATGATTATGGCCTGCCAATATTTAGGGGAGGAACTGGATAGTCCTGAATCTAAAGGAAAATTTTTACCGTAGTAGTTCTTTAAATGTAACCTGGTTCAAGGTTATTGTTGGTGCTGTAAAGAACCATAAGATGACTAATTATATGTTCTTTGGAACTGTGATTAAAGTCAGGAAATGATAGCAAGAGTTATATAACTATGGGCTTGTATTTGTCATTATATGCCTTCAAGCTGACTCTGAGTTCTGGTGACCCTATCTATCTGGGCTTCCTTGTTAAGGTTTAATTCAGAGGAGGTTTATATTACTTTCTCTTAGGCTGAGACATTGTGACTTGCCCAGTGTCTTCCAGATTTGAACCCTGAGCTCCCAGAATCTAGTATTCAAACCATTACACCACTCTTGTTCTCTTATTTAGGGCTACACTGGAAAAAAATTCTAGTGTTTGTATTCAGTTTAATGTTCTCAAAAGAACGTATTTCCTATTACATACTGGTGTACAATTACATGTATTCAATTATATAAACATATATGCATTTTTCTCACTTTCTAGGTACCTTTGTTTGATCACAAGGAGAAAGGGTTTTCTTTTACCTGCCTACCAAAGCTGCTGGTTCTTTGAAATCTGTTGTTCGTTTAATGTCAGGGCTGAGTGTATACCTCAAGGCAGCATCTCTTAAAGCATCCTATCTTGATCTTGCATACAAGATAATAATTTGCATATTGTATATCGAATCATAAACTCTGCAACAACTAAATACCAAAAACAACCAGTGTGCAAGTGGATAAAGTGTTAGATGTGGACCATGAATGCTGGGCTTCAGAACTTTTCTCCAAAGTTCACTGGTTGAACTAAAGACAGTTCTGCCTTACATTATCTTTGAGAATGCAAAATGAGATAGTCCCGTGCCACCTGATCAGATTGCTTTGGAGAGAAGGCAGACTATAAAAAGATTCTTTAATTGAACTTCAAGAGGTTTGATGGGAACCTGGCAAAGAGAATTCAGGAAGTATACAGCACCTTGGTGGAATATATGGAGGATACTATAGACTTCAGGTTCGTGTATGAAACTAAATGCTCCAGAGAAGCTATAGATACTATGTTGAGTTTAAGGAATGTACTTCCCACAGGTTTACTGCTTGTATTCTGTGGGATATTGGGCTGTGATGGTATGTTGTATAAATGCTAATTTTGTTGTTAAGTGCTGTTGAGTCCACTTTGATTTATGATGACCCTATGAATAAGAGACTTCCAGGACACTCTATATAGTCAAAGGCTTTGCTATAACCTATAGAGCACAGCCTGATTTTCTTTTGAAATTCTTTGGTGTACTCCATTATTCAATGATATTTGCAATACAATCCCTAATGCCTCTTGCTTTCCTGAATCCAGCTTGGACATCTGGCAGTTCTTGCTCTATACATGGTAAAAGTCTTTGTTGTGGAATTTTGTTTGCATGGGAGATTTATGTAGTAGTCCAGTTGTTACAGCAATCCCTGGTGTTCCTTTTTTGTGGATCGTAATATAGATTGATTGTTTCCAAACTATAGGTGATTGTTTTGTTTTCCATATTTTTTTATAGATTTTAGTTAGAACTAGAGTAGAATCTGTCTCTGTAGCCTGAAGCAGCTCTATTGGTATGTTGTCTGTTCTTGGTGGTTTATTTGTCCCAAGTTCCTTGAGTGAAGCTTCTGTTACTGCAGTTTAGGCCTCCTTGGAGATACCCCTAGATATCATTTTGATATCAATAATTTGGCTCTCTTCTACCACCCCTCTCCATGTGTTTGTGAGGCCCCCAGACAAGCACAGAACTAGGCTCGGCCATTAATCGCTGGACATTCCTTTCTCCACCCAGGCAGGCCAGAAATAGCCAGACCCTTGCTTTAGGAGACCTCTCTGCAAACACCCTCATTATGTATGCACGCTGTTTACAAAGGACTCCCTGTCCTGAGCAGGCAACTTGACAAGCTGAATACTCAAATGCCAAGCACTCTGCGTTTGCATACCGGCTAACTCTTTGTCAATTCGGACTTAATCATGCTAAATTTTGACCTTTCCAAAGCTTTGTCCTGTGCCCGAAACTCATTGTTTTCCCCAAATATTGCATAGCCTGCAGTTACATTTCTCCCTATAAAAACCCCTGATTCCGAGACCATCCTCGGATCGCTCCCAAGTTCCAGACCGCCTTGCTGCCGCTTTGCTTGGTGAGCTTCCCCTCAGCTCCATGTGCTGAGCCACATCGAACCCCAGCATAGCTCTTTATTCTTTCCGGGCTTCATGAACAGGTTTTGTATCACCCGAATCTACTATCCTTCTGAAAATCCCGCTATCATACTCACACCTTTATTTTCCTTAGTTACCTCTGTGCGTGTGTTGCTTAAATTGTGTGCCTGTATTTAATAAAGATCATTCATTATTTCCTACACAATTTGCTTCTTGACTTGGCCTGACCCCGTAAACATTGGGTTACAAGATCCTGCTGCGTTACCTTGCCTCTTGTATTGCCAACCAGTGCTCTTGACTAATTTCCCCATCTCATGTAATTGTAAGGTTATTTAGGTGTCCCTCCCGGGACCCCCAGTAAACAGGGTAACACTTCCACTTCATTTTCTAACATTGGAAGTTCATCTTTAAATTATTCTTCCTTGAATTAATTTATCATACTTTCATTCTATTTTATGTAATTCTTCAATGTATTGTTTCAATAGTCTTTTTATTTTTACTTGGTCAAACAGTGTGTTCTCCTGCTGGTTGTATAGCATCTCTACCCTTGGTTTAAGTTTCCCTTTGATTTCTCAAATCTTGTGAAAGAAGTCTCTTGTCCTTCCTTTTCTGTTGTCATCTTCTCTTTCTCTGCCTTGATTAATATAGTAGTTCTCTTTGCCTTTGCACACAAGTCACTGAACAGTTGCGTTCAGGGTTCTGCCCCTATTTCTGTCACCTTTTATGCTTACTTTTCATCTGTCCTTAAGTGCTGGATGAGTTTCATCTCTGGCTTAGAAGAACATAACAACAATATAAAAGGTAGAAGACATTTTGTTTCACACACACACACACACACACTGTCCAAGCTTGGTCTGAGCTGGCAGCCAGGAGAAACTGATAACAAACACAGGCCAGAAATTTAGCAGTAACTTAAGTGGTCAGTTTACTGAAGAAATGAAACAGCTTTGCAAATGAGAAGCAATAAGGGTCCCAACAATGTCCATAAATCAGAGGCAGGCAAAAACAAACACAAGTCAAAGACAGAAACATGGGCAAGGGCAGCGAACAGGAGCATGCACAGGAGCAGTGGTCAGTTGATTGCTGAGAAAGGCTAGAGGGGAAAGGCTCAGTTCTTATAGGCTCCAGGGTCAGCGCAGCTGGTGCCTGATTAATTGGTGCTTGGCATAAATTTGCTGGGAGTGACGCAGGAGGCCCTTTTGGTGTCTACGCTGGGCAAAGGTAGGTATAGCTAGATCATTCTCTGTGTCAGAGTGAGCAGGGCTCCCTGCTGGGGCTGACACTTCTGTCCCCGGGGCAGATGGTGGTACTGTCTGCTCTGCAGAGTCTGCTGCAGCAGTTTCTCTGTCAGGGCTCAGAGCGCTGCCTCAGACTCTGAGTCTAGGTCCTGGAAGCACATGACACACAAACATAGACATGACATACATATGTCTCTCTCTATATGTAGACACACACACACACACATGAACATGCCAAATATAAAATAACCTATTTGCTCGCTTAATAATTAAATTGAAACTATCATACTTTGGACACTTCATGAGATGACAACTCATTAGCAAAGATGACAATGCTCAGTAAACTTGAAGCCAGTAGGAAAAGAGGAAGACTGTATTACAGGTAGACTGACTCAGTTGAGGAAACCACAGTTTTGAGTCTGCAAGATATGAGCAAGGCTGTTGAGGACCAGCACTCTTCTCCCATTCATAGAGTTGCTATAAGTGGAAGAAAGCTTGAAGGCAATTAATAACAGCAAATGTGTTAGCTTCAACACTAAAGCACATTCGTTTTAAAAGACTAGTTGACATATTATTGTATCTTTATTTCCAATCCCATGTGAAATCTATTTTAGGACTCTTATTGTAGTCACAGAGATATGAATTGGGTGTCGAAAGGCTGGTGAAAAACATTTTCTTGTATTCTTTTTTCCCCCAGTAAAAAGAACTGAGAAAAAACAAACATTCAATATAAACACAAGCTGGCTGTTAACCTGCTAAAGCTGCAAATCATAACTAGACATTTTTATTTCCATTAGTAAAGAATCTTAAACACAAGAGCTGATGAAGCTCTAGTTTATTGAAAAGTATGTTTGACAAGATTTTTATAAAAAGTGCTGCAACATACAGCTGCCCTTATAAAGAGAGTTGTTCTGATATTTGTACTTCACAATATGAGCTATTTACAGACTTTTAGTACATTGCTTACTGAATACAACTTCTCAAGGGTCAGTTTCTACAGTGAAAACCACAGCATCCTACAAACAGAGATGGAATCATGATGTCAGGGGAACATTCAGTTCTAAAAGGTTGAATTTATCTGGAGGTGCATCAGAGTTTGAAAAAGATAAGCATGGAAATCAATTACTATTTGATTACCATTGTTTTGAAACTTCTAAATGACACTGTCATCTATTATTAATCCAAGAGGATTGCTAGAGTAAAAGGGTAAATGCATGCCATTTATCCTATATGAGTATTATTCATATTGTCTACTTAAATGTGCAACCACAACCACAAAACCACAAAGTCAGAGGTTTACTTCAGAGCGGGCATGCATAGGGTTGCAATGTAAAACTGTTTACTATTCATATAATATTACACAGAAACAAAATCAAATTTGAATAAATCCTCTTGACTTTTCTTTAGTGAAAATAAATTGGATAACTCAGTATCACCAACTATAACTTGTTTTAATAGAAACTGAAAGAACAAAATTTGTGTGGAACTGCTCTATATAAAAATTCAAGTATAATTGATTCATGTAAAATAGTGTGCAGTGTCAAATTACAGGGTCAAAGAGAAGCACTCCGCATCTCACTGATTAAAATGGGAAAAAATTGCGTGTATGCATTTTTTCTTACGGTGGCTATGTGAAGAACAATCATATGCATACTTAATCAGAAGTAAATTCCATTGAGATGATGATGATGATTCTTAATTTATTTATTTATTATTTATTTATGCAGCACCATCTCTGTACATGGTACTTTACAAGTAAAAGAACAACAAAACAGTTTCCTGCCCTCAGGCGTACAATCTAATTAGGACATGATTGTTCTTGCATGGCAGGGGTTGGGCTGGATGGCCCCTGGGGTCTCTTCCAAACTCTATGATCCTATGATACAAAAGGAAAAGAGAGTGAAGGTGTAGGAGGGGATTAAATCCAGCAGATACTGCCTCTTTTCTCCCTCATTGGCCAGGTGGTGGCAGCTGGGATGTAGAGAGGGCCCTTCATTTGCTTCTGTGCCTAGGCATGATAAAACTGTACCTGTTTCTTCTCTTTCTCTAGTGCTAGAGCAATTAAGGGGCACTTACCCTCAAAGGTCACATAATTTGCAGAACTAAAAAATTGCACCTGAGGATTCTACCTCCAACAAAGGTAAAACTTTTTCATTTGGACTATAATTGGCAAGTTCAACCTATGCAGCACCTAAAATTTTTTCTAGATGTAGCAGAACACAAATTTCTTGAGTACACAGATTTTTTTTAGAAATTCAATATTCTCTGCCTAAGAAAGGGGCCCTCTAGCTTCACAAAAGACAGAAATAACCTGACTTGCAAAGAAGAGACTGCTAATGGAGTTCAGATTTTACTGTCCTTTCCTCAGTTTCCACATGGCCAAAAAGGGACATGGCCTCTGCCTGAATTGACATTCCCTCCAACTGAAGTGAACTACACCCAAAACATCTGATACAAAATGTGGCCTGTGACTGTTAACATAATTACTTTTCTTCCCCTGTATGGTTTTTAACATCTTTTGCCTGATGAGGAAGCCAGTGGGATTGCAGGAAGTATGTTGTGCCTTTTGATTGGCCAATAAAGGTACTACTATTTTGTGGATTTTGGAGTATTTCACCTGGAAACCAGTAGCTCTTCAGTTCTTCATTACAAATGATATATTGGGAAAATCAGTACGTCAGCTGCACAGGAATTCTTCTTACTGCTTATGTTTTATTTTTATAATCTTTTCCTTACTCTTTTGCTTCAGGCCTAAACAGTACTTGTTGAACATCCTGTAAAACAAGAGCTGTAGTCACTGCTGGAATCCATAAACTGTGTGATATGCTTGAAATCTCAAGATTTTGAAAACCACCTGCAGCCATTTAACATCTGATAGAAAGCATACACAGAACACACAGAATTTGGTGACTGGCAGGGAATCAATTACATTGTGTAACATCCTGAGAATGGCAGCTTCCTTTTCTTCTTGGTAAAATGTACATTCAGTTTTGTTTACAGTTGTGGAGGGGCAAGTTAAAACTTGCCAAAGGTCGATTTTACATCAGTTGCAGTTTAAATCAGTTCAATATTGCCTTAGAGACCAGCTATAAATTATCCAGATATGTTTAATGAACCCACAAAGTTCTTTTTAAATTAGTAATCACACCTGAAAATTGTGAGTTTGAGCTGAGTTTGTATTTAATCCTAATCCTTTCCCTACTAGCCACTCTCCTTCTCCAGGGTGAAAAAATTCAAGTATCCCTACCATAGAAAAAATTTGCAGGTTATTTGTGCTGTTTGTTCACAGCAGTAAAGACCTGAGTTTTAAAGATAACAGATTCACCAGAGTGCTATATTTGAGAAACTAGCAAAACAGTTGATAGAATTACAGTTACTGGAATAAATGTGTAATTCTTAGTCATTCATGGGATTGTTAATTCTTAATATGTAAAATATTATATTTCATAAGTGACCTTAGGCTTGAACCATGCAATAAAAATAAAACCTTTGTAATTGTTTTGTGAAGATGTAGATGTGGAGTTCACACCCCTCTTAAGAATATGTTTGCCACCCAAGCTGAAAGACTATGTGTGGTATGCTCCTGGGTCTTCAACAGCACAATTTTATTTACAGAAACTACTATGGGAAAGCTTTTATTGGCATGGGCAGGAACACTTTCACCACTAGTCAGGCTGTTGTTCAAGCCAGAACTAGCAAGCCTGGATGCAGAGACTGATTCAAAACTATTCCAGGACATATTCAGATTATAGCTTATTGGGTCCTCAAAATTTTTTAGAAATTTGAGCCAGGGCATGAAAGTTGAGATCCTAAAAACTACTAATGTGTTCAGAAGAGATAATTTATCACATCAGAATTCCTCAGAACAACCAAATTTGTGGTGATTCTTGCTTTATTAAAAACTAGTCATCTGAATGTCTAATACAAGAATAAAGGAGGGTTGCATCAAAAGGATGGGCTTGCCAGGCTAAAATATTCAAACCATGAGATAATAAGTATATCTTACTATATTTTAATATCTGCAGAGCAAAAGCACTATAGTCATTTATTATTTATAAAGTGGCTAATACACATTAGAAGTTGTGCAGTGGACATGTACACAGGACTCACAATGTAAAATATATGGGAGGGTGAAACATAAGAGAGTAGAAGAATACAGTAATTAATGGTTGGTATGTGTTGTCAAGTCAGCTTGAACATGCAATGACCCTATGAGAGACCTCCCAGACACCCTGTTATTAAAAACTCTACTCAGGTGTTGCAACTGTAGCTTCCTTGATTGACTCAATCCACCTGTAATGAGGTTTTTCTCTTTTTCTATTGCCCTCCATGTTACTAAACATAACTGTATTTTCTAGTGAGTCACATTGTCGTAAGATATGTCCAAAGTATGACAGCAATAGTTCTTTCATTTTCAATTCTCATGAACATCCAGGCTTGATTTGCAATCTGGCCCATTTATTTATTTTTCAGCAGGCCAAAGTATCCATAGACCTTTCCTCCAGCACCACATTTCAAATAAGCTGATCCCCCCCCCGTCAGCTTTCTTCACAGTCCAGCTTTCACATCCATACACAGAAATAGAAGATCTATTTATTTATTTATTTAATTTATATTCTGTCTTTCTTTCAGCTTATATGAAATGTGGTGCTGAAGGAGAGATCTAAATATGAGAAATATTCTGGTTTTGGTACTGAATTATTTATCTTTACACTTACTTAGTTCCTTTATAGCTTCCCTTACAAGTCTTAGCCTTTTTCTGATTTCTTGACTACAGCATCTGTTTTGGTTAATAACTGAGTCAAGGTATAGAAAATCTGTAACAATTTCAGTGTGTTCATGACCCATTTGAAAGTTATGTAGATCTTTTGTGGTTATTATTTTTCTTTTATAAACAGTCAAATGGAACCCTGCATTTGTACTATCTTAATTTTCATGAGTAGTTTTCCAAGTCCTTGCTATTTTCTGCTAGCATTGTGGTGTCATCTGTATCTCTTATAAATAAATCAAGATAGAATTTAGAGAATTAATTAAAAATACCATTTGGTTATAATCAATCCCAGGACTGGGTATTTGGACCTCAAGGTGATCCCTATGTGGACCCGTGGATGTGTTGGTTGATGGTTCACTGTGGATGTGTTGGTGGGGGTTCCTTGCGGTAAGCATGACCAGAGCCTCTACTAAACTTAATAAGAACAGTAAGAGACAGTTGTAAAAAGAAAAAAAAAGAATCAACAAGCAGACGTTTATTAAGAAACATTTAGATAACACATTAGCCACTGAACTATTTAACCACTCACGCTCCCCCAAACCCTATTAAATTTTCCACCCTGGCTGACTGTCCTGTCTCTATTACTATACAGATGAAGTACAGACAGGCAACTTGACTGTAAGTGGTAGGAATCCACTCAGAAGGAAATTCCTACTGAGATCAATTTAAAATAATGGAGTTCTTTTCTGGCTTCCGTACTATTCTGATTTGGATGTTTATACCAGAAAAAGCAGGCAAGTCCATTCTAAATTGTATTATCTAGAGCACTACAATCTTGTGTTAGTGCCTGTTAAAGACTAAGCAGTTTTATTAGACAGAGCTATATTTTGCCAGATTTATTTTTACTTAGGGTTGGATACAAGCAGGGTTCAATAAAGAAGGGGGAAATAATATAGAATACTTTTTTTTGGAGTTGCTGCAACTTTGTCAATAATCTCGTCCTAATTGTCAATACTATGCTGTGCCACTGCATATCATCGACTTCAACGGTTAACTATTGCTATTTTGAAAACCTGGAAACCCTAAAAGTGTTGTGATTTTATAGTTACATCTCTGGCAGAATCATGCTTTTGTGACTTAGGGTCAGGTGAATGGTATGCTCATTCTATATTGTCATGGCATAATTGAGACTCCATGCAAATATTCTGTTCCATTTGTTCAAGAATCCTTCTCAGGTAAGTGTTGTAACCCTGGTTTTGGTTTCCAGGATGGATCACAGTCATATCACTGACTGATTCTGCTATTGTCTGCAGGTCAAGAATTTCTGCTTTATGTGTTATGACTCTCTAGTATTTCATACGTCAAGGCTGATACATCATTAAATCCGTTAGAAAACTGTAGCAATGTAATGTTTATTGGCAAGATTACATCTTTTTTACATCTGTTTATCGGCAAGATTATGTCATTCCAATTTTTTTTTCCCCAAAATTTTCTGGATCTGTCACTGTGACAACAGGAAATTAAGATGCTTCTGAACAGAAGGCTCTTAACACTACTGACCAAAAGGTATTGTACATCTATTGTCTCTTCCTCTTTAACGTTTTTTTTCTAGTAGTAAAAAAAAGACAAAAAAGGTATTGGACAAATTACAAATGGAAAATAACATCATCTTGACTTTTATAAAATTCTTGGCTTGAGGCAGGACAGAACTTAGATGTGGAATTTTATAAGGGTCAAGATGGCATCTTCTATCTTGAAGTTGGCCAGTATTTCCTCCATTGATTTTCCTTTTTATTACTAAAACAAGATCCACTAAGGAGGAAAAGATGGAATTGATGCACAATAGCTTTAGAATGGTAGCATTAAGATGAAATTGCCAAACTGGACAACAAATACTGCCAAATTGAACGGACTTTTCTCTATGTCGCTCATCTTTCTGCTTGGTTAATAGCTGCCCATCAGCTGTGCGTCTCTGTATAGGAATTCCTAAACACTGTCAGACTACGCTATTAGGTTGAAGGCTGGAACGATATCCTTCCCAGTTCTACATGCATAACACAGAAAAGTGTCTCAAATTATTGTTCATTAGCCCAAGCAATGGAATTATTTTTACTGTGAGACTCTTGGTTCACTTTTCACTAGCCTGCTTCTTAAACATTGATTGGTTGACGTTAGTGGGCAAATAGGAGGCTGGTGAACACCCTTTTGTCCAGAGCCCATAATATTTATTATAGAAACTCAAGAAATTCACAGGTAGTTGGGAATTTCTTAAACTCCTTCTTCCTGCTCTTATGTTTCAAATATGTGTTTGGTGCAACTAGGAGAAACAGAAACTGCCTCTCCTGTTGGCTCTGGAAGATCAATTTGTAATTCCTGTAATCTTGAAGATAGCTGAGCAAGCATGGTGTAGTGGTTTGAGTGTTCCAACAAGGACTCTGAGGAACCAAGGGTCCAAATTCCTGCTTGGCAATGGAAACCCAGTGGATAACCTTGGGAAAGTCACACTGTCTCAGGCTAACAGGAAAGCATGGGCAAACCTCCTCTGAATGCATCTTCCGAAGAGATTCCCTATGGTAGGGTTGTCATATGTTGGAGCTGACTTCAAGTCACATAACAATGACAGCTATAAGACACTATCATAGACTGGTTAATAACTTGTGGATTTGTTCAAATAAACGTACAATACGACATGGTACAGAAACATTTGGATGTAGTGATGTCATATAGCTTGTAAAAGATTTACAGTTTTAAGTGGTGAAGATTAATACTATGTAATTAAGTCAGCAAGTAGCCTTTAGTATTAAGATTAGAAAGACAACATCCTGGTAACAGAATGTAACATTGATATATCATGTTAGATATGTTAAGCTTTGGTAGAAGAAAGTCCTCCGCCCCCATTTTGGTTGTTGGAAAGCATCAAGTGTGGGACAGAAAGAAGAGATTTGCTGGATATTATCTCTCAGAGACTTGCAACAATTTGAACATCATATACTATTTAAAGGAACAATAAAAGTAACCTTTTTTTCTTTCTTTCTTTTTCTTTACTTTTCAATTTGTAATTCTCATGCTTTGTGATTGATAGGGGTCTGATTTAGTTTGAGAGGAGTGTGGTATTTTATTCATTTTTTTTGGTAAATATTTTTTATTAAAGATTTCAATTAAAAAAAACCACCCCACTTCCAGGCTTGTTTTCCAGTTGAATCTGCATGTATTCATTCCATTCATACATAATTACAGTTTACTCAGAGGATTTGTTACATCTGACATTGTTACACAGTTTGTTACATTCCCTTGCTACCTTATTATATTGTTCCTTTATTACTTTACCTTGCTACATTATTACATTATATTACTTACAATCTTACTTTTTTCTTTTTTCTTTTCTTATACTATGTCTTTATCCAGTCCAAAACTTCTCTCCATTCCCTTTCAAAGTTCTGGATAAGTTTATTTCTCAGAGAAAATGTTAGCTAGGTATTTTAAATGTTATATGTAAACAATCTACTATTTTTATGTTTAATTTCTGTAAACAAAGTTCCGTTTTTGTTTTTATATACTTTTGACCTCCAGAATTGCTATCATTCTTTAAAAAAAAGTATACAAAAAAAGACAGATCAAATATACAGGTAAACAAACATAATTATTTGACATACGTTACCTCTTTCACATATTACATGCTGACTTACCACTAGACTAGTCATTAATAGATTAACTTAATGTATCATGAAGATCTTTTCTTCTCTCAGCAATAAATATAAAAAACAATTAGAGAATAGCTGTCATTCTGAGAGGTTGGTTTCAGACAAGATGTCTGTTGTAGTAGCATTGAAGGTGGATGGGTAGTGTCCTGTTGGGGATAAAAGTAGTATAAATCCTCATAGGAACCATGAGGGCATTTAGATGGGCCACACAGTTGGTGTCATACAAGGAGAACAGGAGGAAGTCCTTGTTTGTAGCAGAGGTGAGAAACACGAAAAGCCCTCTTGCTGAGTGTTTGCAGTGAGTACCCTGGAATGTTTCACATTTGGTGGGTTAAGAATAAAGACCCCCCCACATTTGGCCACAGTGGTTGGATTGCCTGAGAAGAAGCCTCACAGTTAGTGGCACTGGTGTGACTACTTGAATGGAAGACCTTACATCTGGTGGTCCCAGTGGTGGGATATAAGCAGAGATCCCTATCTTTGGTGTGTGTGGGGGGAAGAAATGGGATAAAAGATTAAATCTCCACAGCATCTTCTCTTCTTGGTTATGACCCTCTCTGCCACTAGTTTCAACCTTGCCAACAATTGGCACATACTTCCTAGCAGGTTGTCCTGGAAGGGAAGGTGGGTCTGTAGAAGAGCAGGGCCATTTCTACACTACACTGTGATAGTGCTATTACTCCACCTATGGAATCCTGGGGTTTGCAGTTTAGGGAGCAGCATTTAGAATTTTTAGCCAGAGAGCTCTTTGGTCTCAGTAAACTACAAACCCCAGAATTCCACAGGATGTTGAAAGTGGAATAATAGCCCTGTAACAGTGTGGTGTGGAAATAGTCCTACTCTTCTACAGAGCCACATTCCCTTCCAATATAATCTGCTAGGAACTATGTACCAATTGTGGTTGGCGGGAAATGGCCTGGGACTCAGCAGACACCCCACACTGGCCTGTTCCCAGTTTCCTGACCTCAAGAGGGAATGAGATCCAGAGGGATTTTAAGAGCTCGCAGATTTAAACAAAGCTTCAAAGTTCTGAAATGAATCCTGGCTGAGACATATCCTGTATTAAATCATTAAATCTATTAAATTATTATTAAAGTTTTTCCAAACTCTGACTCTGAATGTTTCTTCTCAGACCTCCTTTTTATTAGCCACAAGACGGTGTTTGCCAAATCCCACAACGTTGATCGCCGTAGTGGATTTTTTCATCGGTCACGTCAATAATGACAGGCGAACCTGAGCCTCTGAGATTTGGCGGTCAAAAAGGCTACTCCCGCACTCGACTCTTATTGTGTTATTATTCCGCTCTCAACCTCCTGTGGCCCCTCCCTAAACTGCAAAGCCCACGATTCCATAGGAGGTTGAGAGTGGAATAATAGCACAATAACAGTCGAGTGTAGAAATGACCAAAAACTACCTAAAGGAAGCGAGGCGAATGGAAGAGACGGTCGTCCACCTCGAGAGCACAGAACTACTAGACTAGATTGCCTGGCTTGGAAAAGAAAGGCCATTTCCGCACGACACTCTTGTAGCGCGATGGTTCCACTTTCAACCTCCTATGGAATCCTGGGGTTTGCAGTTCCGGGAGGGGCCCCTCCCGGAACGGCAAACCCCAGGATTCCATAGGAGGTTGAAAGTGGAATCATCGCGCTATAAGAGTGTCGTGCGGAAATGTTCAAAGTCTTTCGTTCCACAGGCAAAGAAGACGCGCTCCGCTGGGGAGGGGGCCAATGACCGTGTTGACTGGGGAAGTCACTCGTCCTTGGTCCGAAAGAGATTTGCTCCCCGGAAAAAAAAGGGGGGGATGAATCGAGGTTCCAGCTCCTCCTTCTCCACAAGTCCCCCCAAGCGCTGAGCGCGCGTAAAGGGAGGCCGACTCGTTACACAACCTCTCCCTGGGCACCCTTCCCCCGCTCCTTCTGACTTTGCGCCACGCAACCCCGCCAAGTTGTTGCTTTTAACTCTTTCTGGAGACCCCACGAGCCGAGCAAGAAAGCCAAAGAAAAATAACTCCGGAGAGCCCTGCCTGGGCTCCCCGCCCTCCCCGACAGCGCGCGGAGAAGGATTATTATCGCTCTCTAAGCTGCCGGCGGCGGCGGCGGCGGCTCCACAAGAGGGAGGGATTTACCTGCTGCTTCTCGCCCGGCGCCTCCCCCGCCTCTTCCCTCCTCTCCCCGGAGGCTGGGAGCGCAGTGGCGTCGAGAGGGCTGCGCGGGGCTGAGGCGACACCGAGCTCGGAGGGCGGCCGAGGCGGGTGGCTCTTTCGGTCCCGTCTTCGGGCGCTCGGAGGAGGAAACTTTCGACTCCCTCCGCGAACATTGTTATTACTCCAAGCAACGGGTCCGCCGCCGCCGCCGCGAGGGGGGGGAGTCTGGAGACGGCGACGCTGCCTGAGGAACTTCCCCATGGGGCCCCTTTAGGCCACCAGGTACTCTTTTCTCTTTTCATTTCTGGCTCCTCTCGCCCACGTGGCTGCGCGGGAGAAATTCCTCTTTGTTTTTCCCGAGTGGGGAGGGGGGAGAGTTGGGTTCGCTCCCTCCCGAAGGGGTTTTGAGTAACGGGACTGGGGTTGGCGGAGGGGGGAGCGGCGTGCGCGCGGAATATTTGCGTGGAAAAGCGGTTGCAACCCGCGGGGTGAGGTGGTCGCTTTCGCCTCAGAGCCCCCCCATCTCTGGGGCCTAGGCGCGCAGCCCGGTGCCTCCCTTGTTCCTCTCTCCCAGAGGGGAGAGTCCAGCTTAGGTTTCAAGTGAGGGTCCCCCCCCCGTTTCTTTCAAAGAGAAGGGCGTGCCCGTTGCTTGCGCAGCTTTTCAGGGAGGCCCAACACCCGCATCCCCTGGGACAAAGCCTCTAAACCTCTCCAGCCCCTCCTCTGTCTGAAGCCCCCCCACCCCCTTTTCCACGTGCTTGAACGTATTTCGGAAACAGCCTCGCATCTGTGGCACAGCCTTTGAGGCCCCTCCCTAAACTGCAAACCCCAGGATTCCCTAGGATGTTGAAAGGGGAATAATAGCACGATAACAGGCTAGTGCGGAAATGCCCTTGCTTTCCTGTTCTCTCCTCCCTCCACGCACACTTTTAATAACCAGCGCGCGTGGGTTTGCGGGGGCGGAAGCCTTGTCCTTCGCAAAACCAGGACGAAGAACTGTGGCGTGTTTGCGAGAACTTGAGCGACAGATGACTCAAAGCAGCGCCTCTTCCTTGGCTTGCCTCTCGCTCCGTCTTCCTGTCGGCCAAACAAAACCGGTCTCCCTGTCAAGGTAGCAAACTTAATCCGCTCCCAGTTGGCGAGGGACGATGTGGGCGGGGAAGCGGCTTCCTTAGCCACCGAGGCAGCGACGTGTTGAGGCTAAATTGGTTTATTTACTTCGCGACTGATAATTACTGTGCGGGAATCAGATCGATGGCATCGACCCTCCTGTTGCCCCAAGAAAAGGGTTCGACGGTTACCGCTCTTCCCCTAAGAGGCTGGATGGCCGGCGCTAATAGAAATTGGCAAGCTGACAAAATTATATAGGTCACTGGGAAATAATTCCAGCTTAATCGCCTTTATCTTTTTTCGCTAAAGGGAAAAAGAATTTCCCTTTACCACACAGCTGTTTTCCTTTATTAGAGGGAGGCTGTCTTTGGAGATGATGTTTACAATGCATTTATTTTTTAAAATTTTATTGTATCTGTATTGTTATGTACCTTCACATCATTTCCAACTTATGGCAGGCTCAAGGAGAAGGTATCACGAAATTTTCTTGGCAAAACTTCTTCAGAGGGGGCTGCCCTTACCTTCCTCTGAGGCTGAGAGAGTGTGAGTTGCCCAAAGTCACCAGGTGGATTTCTACAGCTGAGTAGGGATTTGAACCATGCTCTCTAGCATGAGTAGTTGAGCACTCAGACCACTACACCACACTATCTATATGTCAGCTATAAAAATGCATTGGATCACGTTTGCATTCTTGAAGCAGAGAATCCAAACCATGTGGCAAATATATAGGTATGGAATGAGGAGGAGGAGGAGGAATGAGGTATGGAATGAGGAGGAGGAGTGGGGTCAGTTGGCAATGAAAGATCTACAGATTCTGTATCCAGGGATTCAACCAATCACAGCTTGAAAATAGTAAAAAAGAAAAAAAAAATTATAAAAAGCAAACGTTGTTTTTACCATTTTGTATAAGGGATGCTATTTTACTGTACCATTGTACATAATAGAACTAGAGCGTCCATGAATTTTAGTATCCAAATTTTGATAGATTTGCGAGTTGAAAGTAGCATTGGGAGGTATAGATAAGTATAGCTGTAATGATCCATATGCTAGGCTGCAATCTTATACAGAGTTTTCTGGGTGTCAGTTTCACTGATCACAGTGGAGCTTACATGTGAGTAGATGGCAGGGCTGCTATTAGTCATTTATTTCTTTGCTGCATTGTAAAAACTGGAGATGATGCAAAAACTTGTTTCCATGATTTGAAAAGGTTATACATCAGAGCAGAGAAAATTATCTCAACATATGGGTTTATTAAACCACCAGGTTCTTTTTTAATCCCCTGACTGCTTTCTTTGGTATAAGTGGGAGAGAGATGCAAACAAAACAAAACAATAGCTTGTACAGTTTGTAACCTAAACCAGTTCATCAGGTAAGGCCGTAAGGCTGCCTCTATTAAACCTCAAAATGTGGGGTGTGAAGCACCTTAACTGGTGAACATGATAAGTCACACAGAGTCTAGGGGTATATGACTGCAGCAAATTTTGTGGTGGTGGTGGTTGCTATTTGTCAAGTTGGCTTCTTCCACTCATCTGAATATGAAACATACAAAAGGGACACAACAATGCCTAATAGACATCAGACACAGAGGAATAGATTCAGAAGCCTCAACATCATATCTATAGGCTGTGAAGAACATATTATACAGTGCTGAACATACAGACCTTAGTAAAACTTATTATTAATAATGGCACCCTACTCCCTTTTTTGCAAAACATATATGATTCTGTTCATCAATAGCTATCATTAATTCTTGACTGACAACAAACCAGACAGATATTTGAATGCAAGGACAATGTCAATGGCATCTCTTTTTTAACTCCATGCAAAACTTGAAATTATTCAAAGTGCTTATGGGAAGTCTCCGCTGTTGTGATATTTAATGTACAATAACACAGTACATCATCGATTGCAAGCTTACTTTAATCAGAAAATGGTATGGCTCAAAAGAAAGCTGTTTAGGAGATGTCTTACATTAGTTTGGGGCAAATATAAAAAGTGAACATTGCTTTTGTTACTCATCAAAGTGTGTAACCCTAATATTAGTTGTAACAATGTTGTAAGTGCCTCACAACAGCATATGCCAATTAGCATTTTCTTTGTATAATTGTATTTTGTAACCATTAGGTTATGAAAAACAATTTACCCAGGATGTAAGAGCATGTCCTAAAAGTTTACTTTTTGTTTGTTTCTCTGTCTGCCAATGAATGTAGTAAAAACATTGCAGTAGTGGTCTTCCCACCTCACCCAAATCCTTGATCAGGCTGCTAGGCCAACAATCAAGAGGTTGATTTATCTTCTATCATAGAAGCAGAATCAAACTGAACTTCTCATATTAGTTAATAGGTTTCAACTTGGTGCTTAAGCTGTTAGGTTTTTGACCATATTACTTACTAATGATTATAATCAATGTTCAATGGGTGATATTCATTATAAATTTAAAAACTACGCAGTTTGTACTTGTAGTGACTAAAACTTTTAGTGATTTTGTGAACAAATGTGTAGTTGGTCATAATAGGCTTTTCCTTTTAACATTTATGTTAATTTGTCAATTACTGGATATAATATATGTTAAATTGTCAAGACTTCTAGTTTCACAATAAATTAATCACATGTATTATGTGACTTGTTCTAGCATACACCCAGTCCATTCTTCTTTGTTCTGATCTACTTATCATTTAGTTAAAGAAGATATTGCCTGTTACATCACAACTGCTGAGATTTGTGAGGGATAAGATTCCTTTGTCATGTTCAAATGAATGATGGAAACCTAGATAAGTTCACAATGCTGCTTGTACCCCTGCCCCCATGCATACTAGCAGAACTTTATATTTATGCTCTGAGGGAATGGGTGTATGTGTGTGTATCGTTGCTTTCATAAAGCTTGTCTGCTAGGTCTTATAGAGACAGTTTTTTCTTGTCAGTTTTTACTCAGTTTATTGCTACATATGAATGTGGTCAAGCCTTGACTCCATAAGTCCTGAATACATGTTCCAATTTCTGCATATTTTCATACATATATATATGTATATATGTGTGTGTGTGTGTATATGTTGTATATACAATTAAGTAAATATCCTAAAGGCACCAGATTCTTGTCTGATCTTAGAAGCTAAGCAGGGTCACCTCTGGTTAGTATTTGGGTAGTAGACTGCCAACGAATGCCAAGTGCTGTAAGCTATATTTCAGAGGAAGGAATTGGCAAAACCGGAACTGGCAAAACTGAGTATTTCTTGCCTAAGAAAACCCTATAAAATTCACGGAGTTGCCGTAAGTTGACCTGAAGGCACATGCACACACAATGTATGAGACAGAGAAGGAATTTAGATTAATTTTAGTTATTAGCATGAAATTAGGTGGTAAAACTTTTTCCTAGTCTTCAGTATTATTGAAAATAACATTTTAAATAAAAAAACTCCACATCCAACTCCTCTATGGCTTCTTCAGAATTAAGTAAGACTTCGAAAAATTAGGAACTGCTAACTTGTTTTTGCGTATTTGGGGACTGTCCCACACAATTAGTTCCATGACTCATGCCAGTAGATCTGATAAAGTGAACAAAATACTTCTTTATCTTAGCTTTATCCTGTTTCATCAAACGGGTGTGTGTTTTGGTTTATTCATATGATATTTTTTCTACAAATATTTACAGTGGTAACAATCATACATTCATATGTAATAAACTAGAATTCTGGAAATCCTGACTTGCCATCAACAGGCTGAGAACTAACATATGTGACCAAGTTGTTCTTGTTTAACTCTGTATTGCTGGGAGAGAATAAAGCAGCCAGGAGGCAACTAGAAAGAAAAAGCTTAACATTGTGCCTCAACTGGGACTTCTGATTTGCAGCACCCTAAAACAAAAAACAGATTCTGAAGTCCACGTTTGTAGTTGTTTCTAGTTCACAGCTTGCTTAGGAGTGTGATAAACTGTGAATCCTGGTTCATAATTGTAATGTTTTGCCTCATTGTCTCCTGACAATGCGAGGAGCCAGATGGAGGTATTTAGGCTTTATGTACCAGCATACTACGTGTTAATAATAGATCAAGATCAACTCTGGCTTGCTATTTTGGCAAACACAGCCATTGTTCTTCCTTCCAGTCTCAGAATGTTTCCCTTGTTTAATTGTTAATTCTTATGAGTTAATGAATAAACTTTCTTTGGAACTCTGATCTACGTGCATAAATATAAAGCACATATATATGTATGATAATTTGTGTGGTTGGAATGGTTTGATCGCTGACTGTAACTTAAAACATTTTCTGGCCCTTTCCACACGGGGGTTAAAAAACGGTGTAGAGCGACCCCTGACGGAGGTTGTCTACACTGTAAAGTGGATTGGGGCGGACTACTTTTGCGTAGTTCCACACCCCAATCCGTACTAGGGCACCGGAAGTGGTGGCGCTGCGTGCTTTTTGACAACCACTTTTTATGTGGTTTTTAAAAGGCACGGGGCGTGCAGCCCCATGCAGCCCTGTTGCAGCGCCTGGTGTGGATTTGCAGGCGTGCGCAAGGGCGTGCCTGCAGATCTGCCGTGGGCGGGATTTCTGGCTGGCGAGGTTCTCTGGTTGGTGGAGAGCCTCCGCCAGTCGTAAGCTGCCATTTTGGGTGCTGCAGGATGCCGTGGGACGCCGACGAGTGTGGAGCAGCGAAAACTCCGTTTCAGCATGTTTAAGCTCCGTTTCAGCGTGTTTCTGGCCGTTTCTTTGCCTGCGTGTGGAAAGGGCCTCTGTTACCTGTAGAGAAAATCACACAAGACTTCCAATTGTTTTTTACGTTAATACCTTAACTTCATGCCTTACGAAAGGAGCATAGGAACAGCAGATCTATAGACTGCTTTTACATTTTAATTCTATCATTTTTCTTAGATGGTTTGATTTATATCCTGCCTTCCCACAGTGGAACTCAAAAAACGTACAGGACAAATAAAATTAAAACATAGACATTAGAACATAAAAAGATAAAATATACTTTAAAGAATTTCTGTGGTGCTTATTAAAAGTTGGAAAAGGTTGACGATATTAGAAAATATTAAAATCAAATCCGAAACTACAGATATCCTAACATAGTGCAGCATACTAAAATATGTGAAAAAGAAAAAAGGAGGGGGCTGTGGATCATTTGAAGAGTTCAGTTATGTAATGACTCTGTGCAGAAGAAATAATCCTTCAACTATGTTGGGCCTAAGTTGTTCCTACGTTAATAAGAAACCCTGAGCATGGTTCAGCAGAAAATAGATAGCCAGTCTGGTTGTTTCAGCACACATATAAGACACATATGTCTTGGCATTGTGTACCCTAGGTGTCACATTCTGCTCCAAGTACAGCTTCTTAATCAGTCTTAAGGGCAGCCCCATTTAATTCACATAATTCAGAGCTGCTGTGGTCTTGTTTTTCCACAATGGACACTTTGTTTGCAAAATATAGTGCAGTCTCCTCTGTTTTGATTTTTTCCACATGGTCCAGCTAATACAGTGAATGGTGTAATACAGAAATGATGGGAATTGTAGTTTAAAACATCTCGAGGCCCCACATTTGGAGAAGTCAAAGGAGATTAGAGATTAGAGATTTTGGCATTGCAACTTCCCAGTATAAGTATAAATTTCTGTATTTAGAAAAGATCCGTTTGTAAATATGGTGGTGGGGATAGAGAAAGAGTCCCCGTGTAAGTTCAGTGCTGTTCATATAGATATTTTGCTTACTACTTTTATGCACTTGATATAATGATACAAGGAAATTATTAAGACACATCCGCACTAGAGTGTTATAGCGTGATGATTCCACTTTCAACATCCTATGGAATCCTGGGTTAGATTGAGTTTTTGGCAGGAAACTGCTACATCTACGAGGTCTCCTTTTCTTGTGCTTGGTTAGGTCATTGTCCAGAGAAAAAGGCTGCACCAATGAAAGTTTTTCATTTCATGTTCAGTTAGCACTTACTCTCAAGTGGCACCTGAAAGAAATAGTTTGGTTGTTTGATTGTAGCCAGCAAAGGAAACAAAAATTTGAAGCCTGCTTTTGCAGAGTCAGTAAATGAGAGATCCCTGCATTTCAGTTGTTCCACTTTGTACAAACCTTATTGCACATCGAATAATGCCCCACGGGGAAAAAAATGTAATTCCTTTCTGTAGAAAATCAGCGAAAGGATGGGCTAGTTCCTTTTTTCCTAGCATATAAATTTTCTTTAAAAAAAAGCAAGACACATTCAAACATAAACTACTTACACCTTCAGTCTGATGTGTTATGGTCTAGAAGCAGAATTTTATCTACTCTTTGTGAGCATTGGGTAGATGTTTTCGCAGGCCACTGGTGAGAAGGTAACATGAGGAAAGTTTTTGCTTTTTTAGAGGACTGATCAGTAATGCAGGCCACTGGTGAGAAGGTAACATGAGGAAAGTTTTTGCTTTTTTAGAGGACTGATCACAGGGTTAAAGCACTCATTTTGGTTAGTAGGGGTGACAGCATTATCTATTCCTCCTCTTCATATTTCTCTTAAGAAGCAGTTACCATTTTACTTTCTTTTTAGTCCTGTATCTACCTGATAGATGTTTATTTTTCTGGGGTAACCAAACAAGTTTTTTTTTGGGCTGTAACCCTTCCAGTTTGTGGGTGGACATTTCAGCTTCTTAGCTGAATACATACATTAGACACATACCTATAGTGAGCTTACCTGACATAGCCTATATCAACAGTTTAACTTTTTTCTTTGGCTGCGGTACAACTATAATATCTTCAGCGACACTCACTCTCTGAAGTACTTACCAATTCTGTTTCAAGTTGAGAAAATCTGAGTACAACTAGCTGAACATTCTGTTTCACTAAAGGATAGATGTGAGTCTGTGGTACAGCCAACATAAAACATTTTGTCTTGACTGCATGTACCTTTATTGAGAAACAAGAGATTTTGTGAAGCAGAAACAGGTTTAGGAGTGTTTTCATTTGCTAGTCTGTTCCTCTAAGCCCCAGGATTTGTCAGTGCTTGTATCCCTAGAAGAATAACTAGAAATTCCTATCTGATGTGTAGCTCACTTAACGTGAATGGTTACAGTACAACAGCAACAATACAGTGCAGCTAGGGATATAGAGATATATATGAATGATATCAAATTTTCCAAGAATTTTTTTTTTAACAATGACAATTTTTCAAGAAAATTTTCCATCACATAGTTCTGGCTAACTTTTTTGGGTATTTGTAGAACTATTCTACACTTCTGTTATACTTAAACAGCACCATTTCAACATTTGATTCATAGTCTTCAAAGTCCATTTCTTCTACTTTGTGTTCCACCGTCTGCCTTTAACTGTATATTTGGTAGTGGGACTTGGAGATGCAGTGGACAGGTTTACAGGTGGAGTTGTGCCACTGCCCACTCTGAGTAGACTCTGAGTAGGTCAACTTCATAATGCTAAATGGAGAGGAGAGGATGGTAAACAAAGGAGGCACTCAGGATGACAGTTATGTATTTATTTAAGTATTATGTATTATTATTATTATTATTTATTTATATCCTCCCCTTTCCTCAGAATCAGGGCACATATAATGGTGGTTGCAGAGATGCAGCTATAGTCAGTTCTGAGTCACAGATTTAATGCTGGGGCTACTGTGTCACCACATTGTAACCCTGCAGCTGTAGAGTAGAATACATCTCACCTGTTAGAGTTAGAGTTAAGGTTGAATGGAAATCATAATCCATAATGCAGAAATCAGGAAATTGAGGATGGAATGGAGAAGAGAAGCTTGTAAAGGAGGAAGCTGTCCACTGTAAAATGATCAGAGCACCCCATATAGATGTGGCCTCCTATTCTGGAAGCATAGACATTGAATGGCATTGCAAAATTTCTTTTGTTTTCTTTTTTCTTTCCTTTCTTTTCCTTTCCATTCTTCCTTCTTTTTACTTTGCTGGATCTTCCACTTCATGAAAGAATCTACGTTGGGAAGTAGACCTGAACAAATTGGGAGAAGAAATACATTGTTTTGAGAGCAGCATGGTATAGTGGTTTGAGTGTTGGTCTAGGAGCCTGAGAGACCAGGTTTTGCGTCCCTGCTTGGCCATGGAAATCTACTCGATGACCTTGGGCAAGTCACAGTCTCTTATCCTCAGCAGAAAGCAACGGCAAACCCTCTCTGAATAAATTCTGGCAATAAAACCCTGTGATACCTTTGCCTTAAGGTCACCATAAGTCAGAAATGACTTGAAGACGCACAGCAACAATAACAAGAAATTATATTGTTTGGATTGCTAGGAGGAAAGTTTTAAATACAGTTTGCAGGGGTGAGAGTATATCTCATCAAACAAAACATTGGATTTTGTTTTGTCTCACTGAACAGGGATAGGGTGAAACTTTTCTTTTTTCTCTTAGATTTCTCTTCAGGACTTACCTTTTGGAAATAGACGTTAATCATCATGATCAATCTAAACTAACTCTCCCTTTGTGCTTGCCTTTTCCCACATTCAGGTTTTTCTAAACTTCTTATGTTCCTGTCAGTTGCTCTTTATTTCCCCATTATTTGTTTTTCAACTTGTACATTTTTTAAGGGCAAGGCCTTCTTTTTTGTCTTTGTAACTACATGAGGTATTATGTGGACTGAGGAGGGGGCTGTATTATTAAGTAATACATTTACCTGTTGGGAAGTTTAATGTCATCATTAATACTTCCTAATCTAAAATACAGAATTGCAGTGGAACTCCATCTCCCGTTTCTCCTTGGCTCTTATGAGTATTTAAACACCATTAGTTGTAGTAAGTGTAGTGGTGTCAAAGGTAGCAGTGGTGCTAATTGATTTCATTGGTACACAACAGCAGAACACATGCAAAAAGAGGTTCTGTTACTGCAAATTACATACTTACTCTATGTCTTCTTTGTAATGGAGAAACACCTACCCTTTTTTAGTGATGGAATGTTAATGTCATCTTACTGCAATTAGGATAAAAAGATGCTCTGCATGCCCATCTCTTTCCGTAGAGACATTTCAGAAAAAAATAGATGTTATGCCAAATTTGTAAAGTTAGGACTTCCGTGAGCTCCCTAGTCATATTTCTCTATGGGAATGCTTGTCCTTGCACCCTTAGCTGTAGTGTTAAGCTTCTGATAATTTTGTTTCTCTTTTGGCTAATGGCTATCAGTTTTGTGTTAAGTGCTCCCTTTTATCAAAGTTCCCTCACATCATATTCCCTTTTGTGTATTTTGTCTAAAGACATGGAGGCAAGATGATACTGCTAATATTGGTATGTTGCTAGGAGGTCGGCTTCAACTTACGGTGACCCTATGAATGAGAGACGCCCAAGAGACCTTGTTGTTAACAGCCTTCCCGAGGTCTTGCAAACTCAGAGCGGTGGCTTCGTTACACCTGAAATGAGATCTTCCTTTTTCCTACTACCTTCCACATTACTGAGCATTATTATCTTTTATAATGAGTCAAGTTGTCTCATGGAATGTCAGGAGGATGATATCTTCAGGTTAGTCATTTTGGCTTCTAGTGATAATTAAGGATTAATATGCTCTTGTACTCATTTATTTACCTTTTTGGCAGCCCATGATACCTGTAGAACTCTTCTGTAGTACCACATTTCAAATGTGGTGATTTTATTTTTGTCAGCTTTCTTCATGGTTCACCTTTCATATTTCAAAGAAGTCAAAAATACTGTAGCATGGATGATCCTGACTTTGATATTTAGTGATGTGTCTTTATGCTTATACCACATATCAGCCTTATGTTGCATGTCTTGATATAACATCTACAGTGTACCCTCTTGTAATGTGATGTTAAGGTTGCTACTTAACCAAGTTAAGGTTGCATGAAATGTTGTGCCCATTATTGTCAATCTGTCACTAATATCCTGTATTTTGGCAAGGTGCTTGTATGTGTGGTGGCAGGGCAGCTTCAAATGTATTTGGAGGAAACAGAGTATCTGGACCCATTTCAGATACAGTACCAATGCAGTCTTGTTTGAGCTGATCACCTGTTCTGGGGGAGAGATAAGAGAATGCAACCCTGTTCATCCTGGATCGCTCAGCAGCTTTTGATACCATCGATCCTAATATCTTACTGGTCCAGCTCTGGTGGATGGTTCTGCATCTATCTGCAAGGTTGGTTCCAGAGAGTGGCATTGGGGGACTCCTGCTCAGCTTGTGGCCATTGTGCTGTGGGGAGCCATAAAGTGTAGTCTTGTTGTTCAACATCTAAATGAGACTACTGGCAGAGGTCAATAGGAGTGTTGAGATTGGGTGCCATCAGTATGCTGATGACACTCAGCTCTGCTTTTCCTTGTCATCAGAGTCAGCTGGGGCTGTAGAGATGCTGGATCTGTGCCTTGATGCTGTAATATGCTGGATCAACATGAATAAATTGAAGCTGAATCTGGATAAGAAGCTCTGTGCATTGGTGGTTCTTGGGTTCTGGAGCTTTGTAGGTTACCTGCCTGGCTGGGGTTGCACTCTCTCTGAAGCAGGTGCATAATCTCCTAGATCCATCTTTGTCACTGGAGGCTGGATGGACTTAGTGGCTCTGAGTGCTTGGGGCCAACTTTAACTGGTTTGTCAGCTGTGGCTTTGCCTGGACAGGATAACTTAGCCACAGTAGTCCATGCATTGGTACCTTCCCAATTAGACTACTTCAGTGCACTCTGAAGAGACTGCCCTTGAAGATAACTTGGAAACTGTAGCTTCTGCTGTAGCAAAATGCAGCAACTAGACTGCTCATTGTAATTTCTTTCATATAACCAATTCTGAAGGGATTGCACTGGCTTCCACTATGTTTCCATTCTGAGTTCAAGGTGCTGGCAGTAAAATTTAAAGCCCTAAATGTTTTGGCACCTCCGTACTATAGGGAATGCCTCTCTCTTTGTATGCCTGCCTGAGAACTGAGATCTATTGGAAGGGCTTTCCTCTGTGTCCCATCAGAGGGGAAATACATTATGGGAAGACATGGGAGAAGGTCTTCTTTGTGGTGGCACCCTGATTATAGAATTCTCTCCCCCAGTACCAAATTTGGAATCGTTTTGGTGCCAAGGTAAAACTTTGGTTTTAATTAAAGCTTTCAGGTCAACCTAATTTTATCACAGCTTCATACATTTTATGGTTATATTATTCAAGATTGTTTTAATTGGTTTTAAACTGTTTTTAACTGAGAACTGTTTAATATATTTTTAATCTTTTGAAAGTTTTTAAACTATTTATTGTTTTAAATTGATTTATTGTAAGCTGCCCTTAGATCTTTAGATAAAGGGCAAGATATAAATATTTTAATAAATAAATAATTTGCCATCTTTGGAATATGTCCCTTTGAACCCAGTATAGGATTCAGAGAAGCACATATAGGATTGCACTGTTAGTCTAGATATTTGTTTGATGTGACAAGAGGACAAAACATGTAGCAGAAGGACAGTACATGGGTGGGACAGTTGACAGGCTCTCCCTGATTAATCATCAGGGTGTGCATTTACTTGTGTCCTCTTTGTTCCAACCTCTTTTCATACTGGTGGGTGTGGTACAGTTGACTTCCAACTAGTAGAATTCTGATGAAGCAGAGTATTCTTCAGCTCCTACTTAACATACATCTGATTGAGTCCTTTTATCCCTTAGGTTGTCTTACTGATACAATAGTATGATACCATAGTACTGATTAAGTGCCTTTTAAATGCAGATTTATGCCAGCATAAAAGATACAATTTTAATGCTTTTGACCCACTGATGTAACAAGAATATAGAATTCTATTGTTATCTGTTAAACTGCAATTTAATAAAAATGAAAATACTTGAATGTAGAAAGGATTGGAAGATTAGATGCTTGAAGGATGAAACTAGGAACTGTTCTGTACACTAATGTTAGCTACATATTTGACATTCTTCCCCTCCCATGTGAAGTTTCAACAGTATAGGTTGATGGCAAGTAGTAAATGGAAATTTCTTCAGCATAGTACACTTATTACCCTACAGGGCAAACAGCATAAGAACAGTTTGATTTCTGCCTCGTTACAGACCTTAAATGTGTGGTGTTGGTGGGAAGCTTGTTCAACCTTTGTTCTCACTTAAATTTCTTGTAATTAGTTTTAGGTATAATGGGAATAATGCTATATGTTGTTACTGGACCTAAATAACAACTTCTCATTATACACAGCTATTAAAAACTGATGATATTTATTTACTAACTGTCTTAATGTTGAATTGTACCATATCAAGCCCTTGCGTGTAAAACTGGAAATGTGTTTTGTGTTTGAATTTTGTTAATGATGCAGAACTAATGGTACCTTGTCCATATTTGCAAGGATTGACTCATGAGATGATATCCTTGTGGTTTGTTCATTGTCAGATGCAGCGTATCGTTCTTCACTCTGAGTAAGCAATATATGTATGTTCTAAAGAAACATGCTGGCGTTGGACTATCTGCTCTCTGTGGAGAAAATTTGAAAAATGGCAGTCTATGCTATTTGCAACCTTCTCCTGTTGTAAAAAAATGTTGGTTAAATGTGAATGTTTTTGTTATCTGAGTGTTAGCGCTGCAGCTGGAATTCTAGATAAGTGTATATGGAAACAGCCAATTATTTACATATATCCCACAAAAAAAAAAAAGAGAGAGAGAGAAGGATGGACAACTGCTGATTCACTTAACGAAGATGGAGACATGTGGAGTTTCCAGCTACCAATATTATGAATCAGTCTGTCACGCTCATGAAATTGTGAGTCATTCAGGTCACCAGCTATTACCTGAGTTCCAATAGCACTAACAGATTAACCACACCTCCATAACTTAAGTTTGCGGTGTGTTCTGTCAGTACAGACTTGTACTTCCAGGATACTTAGGGAAATGCTGGAGACAAAAAAAAAAAAAAAAGATAAATATCTGCCAGAATTTTGTTTGTTTGTTTTGCTTTGAAAATGTAAGTGAGCATTCATAGAAATGTAGATAATAATTTTGTGTTTGATAAACACAAGCATACTAGATGAATAAAATATTGCAATAAAGCTAAATAAACATCACCACGTGGACTTTTTTTGATACATTCTGTGAGAAACTTGGAATTTTATGTTTGTGACAGTGGTAAAATTCCACCTTTTCTGTTTTATCTCACTACAGAAATTGATTAAGAAATTATTAAGACTGTACAGACTTACTTAGCTATGTAGTTTATTCACCATCTTTAAATGCTAATAGAAATTCGCAAAATCTGTCTCAGCCTTATATCAAGACAGTATTTTATTTATTTCTTCAATTAATATCTATCTCATCATTCTCCCATCATGGGACCCAAAGCAGTTTACTGCATAGGTTAAAAATGAAGTACAGCCAGAATAATAATAAATTTAAAAGCAAATAAGCAATCCAATTAAAATATCACTCATTTAAGACAGTATAAAAGCAATATAAAAATATAACAATAAGAATAAGAAAGAATAAAGGAATAACAGTACAGTGCACACCCTATTAAAAGACCCTTGCACATCAGTTCATTGCCAAAAGATTGTTTAAATAAAAAAGGACATAATTCTGAAATAACTAGTGGCCAAATGTAATGAGTAAATGATTATAAAATAGGTAATTAAAGTAAATAAAAATTAACAGGAATTAATCACATTAAAGATATGCCATCTTACTATATGATAGGTGGTATATATTGATTACTTACACAAAATAAGTTATTTTTAAAAATATACTGTTAGCAAATACATACATAGTTCAACTTTACAGTATTAAATTTTGCATAGTAAAGATCATGATACCAGCTATCATTTAAAGGAAGTACCAAGATAAAATACAGCAGCAGAATTACAGACCTGGATGATGATAGTATATTTGCGTTCATAGGTTATCTCAAGATCTCTTTTTGTATATTTACATAAATGGTTGGGGGAAGACAGCAAGATCTATTAAGATTAATATACATAATAATGGGAAAACACACATGATAAAAGTTGTATTATGTCTGATAATTCTGCTGTGTCTTTTTTATCAAAGCTGACATCTAAAATCAATTACACCAATGGTCACTGTGAATTCTCCCCCTGCCTTCTCCTCTGTGAGGGAGTTTTTGCTGAGCAGTCAACCACACTAGTAAGAAGACTGTGCTATAAATCCTTTTTATCATCCAAATATAAGGATGGTAAATGTTCATGTTTATTTTAACTTATGGTTTTGTTATCTTTTCTACTTCCTAAAAAAAGCCACTGTCTAAAATTAGTTAACTATCTTGCAGTGCCATCACAAATTTATGTATATGAACCTATATTCTCTCCAACATTTTTCCTTATTGAAAGAACTGGTATAGCTTAACTTCCTAAGCATTAAATGCCACCTTATGAAATAACTTTGTTCTGTTTTCTCTAGTTTGTGCATAAACAGATCTGAATAGGTAATTCCACCATGGTGATCAGTAATAATGGATTCATTTTGATTTGTATAGCCTGAGGATGTGGACAGGGTCTTTGGAGAAATGAGAGCTACCACATGTCCACTAGATTTTGCCTTTCTTGACTCATTAAAAATGCCAGAGGAGGATTGGCCAAATGGTCAAGGGAGGACTCAGTCCTTCTGTACAACAAGGCAGGGTTCCAACATGCATAAAGGAGGCAGTTGTAAGGCCTCACTTGAAAAATCTTTTGTTAGAACTTCAAAGGTGCCATCATTATTTTCACATTTGTTCATCTTCGGGTTATGCCCTTATCCATAGTAGCTTTATTCTAGTCTTTAATATAATATAATTTAATATAATTTGCCATACCAAAAAGACCCAAAGTCTGTAGAAAATAGCATTCCTAAGACTGAATTACCATTTGTTCTTAACTACCTTGAATTTAACTTATGGAAACCCTGTGAGTGAGAAATCTCCAAGTCAACAGCCCCTTTCAGTTTTATAGATTCAGGGATGTATCTTCTTTGATTGAATCTATCTATCTATCTATCTATCTATCTATCTATCTATCTATCTATCTATCTATCTATCTATCTGCAGTGTGGTCTTCCACTTTTCCTATTGCCTTCCACCTTGCCAAGTATTATTGTTTTTCCTAGTGAGTCGTGTATTCTTATATGTCCAAAGTATATCAATCTCAGTTTAGTGATCTTGGCTTCCAGAGAGAGCTAATGCCTGATTTATTTGTCCTTTTCACAGTCCAGGGTATCCACAAAAATCTGTTCTGGTACCAAATCTCAAATGAGTTGGTATTATTCCTATTAGCCTTCTTCACTGCCCAGTATTCACATTCACTATCTCAGTGTTTTCACTGTCTGCTTTAAAGTTATATAGATAACCTGTGGTCATTATTTTTTCTTTCTTAATGTTCTGCTATAAAACTGCCTTTGCGCTTTCTTCCTTGACTATTTCAGTCTCTCAATGTTTTCTTCTAGTAGTATGGTATCATGCTGGCCCAAATACCGTAAAGGCACCGTATCCACCTTGGATATCCATCTTAGAAGCTAACCAGGATCAGCTCTGGTTAAATACATGGATGGTAAACCACTAACAAATATTAGGTGCTGTAGGCTATATTTCAGAGGTGGGAATTAGCAAAACCAGTGCTGAGTATTCTTAGGTTACGAAAAGCCAGTTAAATGTTTGAAGTTCCCATAAATTGACAGACAACTTGAAGGCACATTCACACACAGTATGGTGTTATCTGTATATCTGCATATCTTAAATTGTTGATGTTCCTTCCTGCAACTTTCATGCCTCTTTCCTCAGAGTCTAATCCAGTATTGCCTAAGGTATATTCAGGATACAAGTTAAACAAATAGGATGATAAAATGCAGTCTTGCCTTATCCCTTTCCCATTTGGAAACGATTCTGTATATCCATACTCTGTCCTAACAGGTAGCCTCTTGTCATGAGTACAAGTTACACATTAGGATAATCAAATATTGTGGTACACCTGATTTAAGAGAGATCCATCATTTTTCATGATCTACGCAGTCAAAGGCTTTTATGTAATCTATAAAACACAGGTTGATTTTTTTTCTAAAATTCTTCAGTACACTTGGTTATCTAACATGTGTTTGTAATAGGATCCCTTGTGCCTCTTCCACTTCTGAACCCAGCTTGGATGTCTGGCACTTCGTACTCCATATATGATAAAAGTATTTTGAGCATTACTTTACTTGCATGGGACATTAATGCAATGGTCTTGTGGTTACTGCATTCCCTGGTGTATCCTTTCTTGGGGATTGGAGTGTATCCTGAGTATTTCCAGGCTGTGGGCAATTCCTTTATTTTCCATATTTGGTGACATATTTTAGTAAGAATTTGAGTGGATTCTTCTCCTTGTTGCTTTGAAACAGTTCTATTGGTATGCCATCTGTTCCTGGTGATTTATTTTTCCCAAGTGCTTCGGGTACAGTTTCCACTTCACTTTCTAAAATTGTATAACCATCTTCAAATGGTTCTTCCCTGAAAGACTCTGTCATCTTTTCATCTCTTTTATGTACTTCTTTAGTGTGTTGTTTCAATTGGTTTTTTTATTCACTGTTGATGTTACATTTTGTTCCTCTGCTGGTCATGGAGCATTCTCACTCTTGGTTTAAATTTCCCTTTGATTTCTCAAAGCTTGTGGAAGAGGTCTTTCTCTATATTTTTTGTTGTTGTTGACATCTTGTATTTCTCTGCATTGATTGTTACAGTAATTTTCTTCATCCCTGTGCACAAATTGAACAGTTGTGACCTTGTTTGTATCCCTTTTTACTTTTGATTCTTCTCTGTCCTTAGCTGCTTGAAGTGTTTCACCTGTCATGCAGTGAGGCTTTTCTTTCTTTTTAGCTGCAGATAATTGTCTTTTCGCATTCTTCCCTGACAAGGTCCCTGGCTTCAATCCTGAGTTCTTCTGGTTCCCAGTCAATTAGGCTTAATACTGCAGATCTATTTTTTACGTTATCTTTAAATTCTATGGGGATATTCTTCAGGTTGTATTTTGTCACAATGGTTGGTTTAGTGTTCTTGTTTAGCTTACTCTGATATTAGTAGTTCATGGTCTTTGCCACAATCTGCTCCTGGTCATGTTTTAGGAGGGAGAATGGGGCTTCTTCATCTTCTGCTTCCAGTTGTGTAGTCTATTTGATTTCTGTATTGGTCATCTGTTGGTACCATCTCTTTGGTTGCCCAAAGAATGTGTTCTCCATGAACAAACTGTTGGCTTCACAAAAAATTCAGTCTCCTGTTTCATTCTTTGGTCCTAGGCCATAGTTTCCTACAGTGTTTGATTCTGCTATTTCCTACTTTTGTATTCTGATTGCCTATGATTATCAATATGTCCTGTTTTGGTATGGGATCAGTTTCCTCCTGGACTTCAGCATTGAATCTTTCAACTTCTTCCTCTTTGCCTCTGTGGTGGAGTATAAACTTGGATTACGTTTATATTGATGGGTTTTGTCTGAGGTTTTATTGATGTGTATAGTGCCACATAGCACCACATTTCCATGATGGTGGGATTGGTTGCTCCTATGATGCAGGAAGCTATGCTGTCTGTAGCAATGCTGCTGGTAGGGTTTCCCACATCAGAAAGGCGTTTTCTAAGCAGCTAGACAAAATGGGCTAAACAGGTGCTGGGCCTCAGCAGTAGTGGTGTGTGACACCGAGGGACCATCTCTCAGAGACAACAGCAGTGACCCCATAGCTAACACTCGTTAGTACTGCACAGAAGAAGGCAAATCACTCCTGAAGCTTCCTACCTTGAAAACCCTGTGATGAGACCAATCAAAATGTTGCCATATTGATGTCATCAAGTTGAGTAAGTCGTAAGTTGAGTAAGCGTTAAACATATTAAGTCATACTTGAATTTTTTGAAGGGTGTGTTAATAGAAGTAATAAAGTAAGATGTTAAGGATTTCATTCCTTGACTATAAATATAAACATAAATATAAGTATAAATATTATATATATATATATATATATATGTAGAAAGCAAGGGCTCAAGCTCTATGTTAGCCTTGCCAGATCTGAAGCACTCCAGATGTCGACTAAACTCATGTAAGCGATAGCCAACAATTTCCTGTTGGGCAGTGTGAAGGGAGGGGCTGCACAAGCCTGGTTGCTGTCAACCAGTGACAGCTCACGCAATCCTGTGAAGGGGATCTAGAGGGGGAGAAAGGATACAAAACTGATGCTTGTCTCTGACAGAAGGCAAAAATGGCATAGAGATAGGGAAAAGCTATAACAGAGAGAAGACAGGAGGAGAGCTGAATAGAGTTTTGGGGAGCTATGCATCATTACATAGTTCAAAGGGTTAATATCTGATCTAAATGTGTCTTAATAAACTGCTATTTCTTTATTCTTTTTTTTGCAACTGGTCTGGGTGTTTCTGTGAAGTTTTGATAGAGAGTGTGGTCATACTTACCACTAGCAAACCCTCAGAACAACATATCTACTGATCCATATAAGGATCATCTTGAGGACCAAGTACCAGCACCAGGAAGGATCTTGAGGGGGAAAGGGGCAAGGTGAGTGACAAGAGCCCTAGTGTTGGAACTGTGGGAGCAGCCTGGAGAGGATCTTTCACAGCCAGGGATTGGGGGCTTGTAATTCAGCAAATTAAGGGTACCCCATTAGGAGGGACTATTATGTTCAGTATATAACCACGTATATGCTGCTCTGACAGCTGTGAAATCAAATCATGTTTTTTTTTAAGATGATGGAGACGAGGATACAGATAGATGACTCTAGTTGGACCAGTTCTGTTCCTTTAAAAGAAATATGCTAAACTTGCCAGTTTGTAGTGATATGCTATGTGAACTGCTGTCACCAGAGAAGGTCAAGTAAAATGTTCTTGCAAAAAGGTTATCAAATCGAACCTGTAGAATCTAGGAAGAATCTGTTACTTTGATGTTGGTCAGAAAAATCAGTGTGCGCCTTAGCCCTTCCTTCCAGGACAGATGGCTGCTCGTCCAAGAGGGAATAAGTACATACTTGACCTTTCACATATACCTAGCTGCAAGTTGCCACTTTCTCACTTCTTTGTTGTCTCCTGAGACAATTGCAATTATGAAAGTATTTGGTGTTACCTCAGAGGTCTTCTGTTTTCACAGGGTCATAGCTGAGTGCTTTTAAAGTTAACCTTGGATTTCTAATATACCAAATTAAAATGATCATGTGATGCTAGTGTGTAGTTTATTTACTATGTATATTTTGCAGCCTACATAACTTACTAAGTTATGTAACATAGCCATAACTTATTAAAGCTGCCTAAACTTATAACTTATTAAAGCTGTTATTGAAGCTGACTAATACTAGAAATATTATACTTGGCTGTTGTGTGGTCTGTATTTGCTATGATTTTATTCAGAAGTTTCCCTTAAGCAGTTTATACTTGATGAAGCAGTCTACACTTCTGTTTAACAGCCAGACTGGCTGACTCCCCTAGAAGATTGGAAATGATGGGGGCATGGAAAAGGGTTAAGTAATTTAAAAATTTCCCAGTAAATAATTTGAACCTAGTTGTTAGAGAAGTATAGGTATTAAGAATGGCCTTTAGATTTCATTATTGGTCATACAAAATAAAAAAATCATAAAAGTACATAAAGCATTCTATTGTGGTTGTCCACATTATACTAATTATAATACGTGCAGCCATTTTGTAAAAAAAAAAAAGTACAGAAACTTATTTGAATTAATATTATTGAATATATGCATGACCAGTAGGTTTTGGAAACAGCTTGCTAGATTTGGGGATTGCAAATCTTTTTACCACACACCCCATGAGTTTTCAAGAACTGTCTTGAAACAGGCATTTGATTGTACAGAAGGGTTTTTAATGGGGTATATCTGTTGCATTTTTGTTCTTATTGCTATGATTTTAAATGATTTGCTATTGTTTTAAATTAGTAATGTGTTAATAGGTAGCTTATATAATTGTTTTTAAATATTTAGCTTTACTTTAATCTGTTTTGTAAACTGCCTTGGGTCCCATATAAAGGAAAAAATAATACCCTACAAGCCTACATAGCAATTGATTCACTAGATTCAGTTTATCAGCAACCCTAAAGTCTCACCTCCCCCATTTTCTTTTTTAATTAATTATTCATTTTAAAGCATCAAATACACAATTAAAATCACGTTTTTTTTTCAAAAAAGAAAAAACCTCTAAAACTAGAACTCAATACAAGCATACTAAACTAAGGCCCTATTTGCATGGCATTTCTTAAGCAGAATGGCCCCTTGAGCGTTGCGTAAATGGGAGGAGTGGTCTGCATGACGCACTCCCATTTACGCGACGCTCAAGAGCCTCATGCGCAGTGCATACACACTTTTTTATTTTCGGCTTTTAGCCGAAAATGGTGCATGCTTGCGCGCTGGTCAGGGGCCTGGGGTGAACTTACCTGCCCTGTGGAGCCTCTGGAGCCGGGCCGGTTGCGCTCCCCATCCTCAGTGCAGCCTACGGCTCCCAGGCTGCACTGCGGAAGGAAGAGGCAGGACGTGGGCGGGGTGCTCGTGCGACCAGGAAGCTGCTGCGGAGCCCAAGCAGCAGGGACGTGAAAGTTTCTTGCGCAAGTGCTGCTCCCCACCTCCGCAAAAAGGTAAGGTGTGGAAAGGGCCTAAGACATTAAACAGAAACTGATAAAATGCTAAACGTTAACCTACTAAAACACCAAAGAGCTCTGACTCCAGTGAGCTAAACTGTAATGAAAAAAGAAAAAACAATGTTTCTTTACCATTACTGATCTGAATAAATAATCCCACTAGAATTAGCTGGTGTCCATAACCACAAATTATTAATTATTAACCACAAATTACAAATTATTGCATTGGGAGATTTCTTGTTGCTCAAAAAACCCCATAAACAAATCCTAATCTTTCAAAAAATCTTGACTTGACTTATCCTGTAAAACCCATATTGGTTTGGCAATTTGGCTAACTCAGCAACCTTAAATATCCATTCTTCTTTCAACATCCCCACGTCCTTGAAATACCAGGCTAAATGAGATGTGTGGCTAATGGCAGCTGCAGGGTATTGCAGTTAAAAGTAAAGTTCTCAAGCTCTGGACTGTTGCCTTTTTTTTGCTTCATTGTTTGTACGTCCAAGCAATGATGGACACTTTGTAATAGAGACAATATAACTTCAGTGGATTTGAAATGAGAACAGCTGAACTATTTTTCACATCTTTAAGTTCTCTTGAGTCAATCTGAGCAATATCAAAGCCCTTGTCTTTCCTACATTCTTTTTTCAATGTTGAATTAGATCCAATTCTCATTTTTTTGTCCACATTTCAATATGTGGTAAGAACATCTATGTTAAATCAAATTAAAGTCCTGCGAAATCCAGTATTCTCTTCCCATAGTAGCCAACCAGGTCTACGAGTTGGTGCAATAGCATGTGTGTTCCCCAGGTATAATGTTAGATTGTGCTGCTTTTGATACTGGGAATAATATACAGCCACCATGACCAGAACCCGTTGATGACCTAATAAATATTGTAATCATTCTTTAAAATGGTCCAAGTTGGTTTGTATCACTACCTCAAGCATTTAATTTTAAGTACTGTCATATAGTGAGAGATAATGTTTGCTGTGCCCAAAACTTTTAAATACGTCTTGATTACAGGTAGTGAATGAATTCTAACAGAAGCCAAATTACTCTGTGATTCTGGTACTGTGCTCTTGAACTCTAATATAATGTATATTATATTCTGGGTTTTGAGTAGAAGAAAAGATAGGAGCATGAAGAAGTGCTTGTTTTCCCCTTTATATTTTTAATTTTCTTCTTTTTCTTCTATCTTGTACCACACCTTTATATTGTATGCAGTTAGGGCTCTTCTATAGTTAAAGAAACTTTAGTAGTTCTGATTGTTTTGACTATTTTATTTACTTACAAATAAAATCTTAGTTCTGAAACAAAAAAGAAAAAGAATTTGTAAGATCTTAAAGCCACGTTTTCCTGGGTAAGAAAGCAATACTGTAGAAATTGGTTGGTCCTATTGCATTTTTAAAAAGTCACTTGTGTTAAAAATTAACATGAGTTACCTTTTAAATCAGTAGAGCTTGGCTTTTTACCCCTGAATGTATACCAGATTTCTCTTAAAAGGTGAAGAAATGAATGTATTGGGGTTCCAAACTTGAAAACTTTCTAGGTCTATTTGATTCTTTACTTTGATTCTGTTTACTAGTAGTTTTTAGTTAGTTTATACTCTTTAAACAGATTTTTGATATAAAAAACCAGTTACTGCTACTTAAAAATTCTTACAAGTTTTCCACATTTACTATGCTAACCTGTACATGTCTACTTGGGGTTAACCCACTAAAGCTCAGTTGGACTGTACTCCCTCATAGCTCAGTTGGACTGTACTCCCTCATAGTTTTTGTATTAGGTGTTGTAGTACTTCCCTGTGCTTGCTTGCTTGCTTGCTTGCTTGCTTGCTTGCTTGCTTGCTTGCTTTCTTTCTTTCTTTCTTTCTTTCTTTCTTTCTTTCTTTCTTTTTTTTTTGGTAAACACAGTTTTGGCAAACTGTAGTTATAGTAATTAACAAATTAAAAAGTCAGTTCATCCAATTAAAATGTATTAAATCGATTGTTTTACTTCAGCCAGCAAAAGTGGTTTCTCTGTTTTGGACTTAGTGTGCCTGAATGGAGATTGCAGTTTGTGGAAGAAGAAGAAGAAAGAAAATGTACTTCCCCCTCTTTTTTTTTTTTTGGGTTAGCCATGCAAAGCATGGCAGCTAGCCTGGGAAGAGAAATTGTGAACAAAGAAGATGATACAAGTAGTAAAAAAAAAAAAAAAGATCTTGAACAAAAGGGGGCAGGCAGAGAGCAATAGAGACAACTAAGGAAGTTAGTACTTGTTCCAGGGCTCAGTTTCAGTTTTTCCTTAGAGAAAACAAGAAAAACTAGTCCTGTATTTTAGCATGAAGTGCAGTGTGGGAATTCAGATTGCTTATAGACTATAACCTAAGTATCTGAACAGGTTATAATGGACTTTTCTGCTACAAATATATTGATATATTTTCTTTTTTTAAAGTGACTGTCTTACTATGATGATCTGCATTTGTTCTTACATGATCTTGGGACTGTTTTTGGTATGTCCTTTTATTAAAAAAAAGTACATATAGTTAAGTGTATTTCATGTTTGGTAAATATTTGATTTTAAAAATGTGAATTTTACTTTAAATTCTTAAAAAACTCAAACAAACCAAACTTGCATTCCGAAGTCCTGTCATTTTAAGCAACCCATGCTTTTGGACAGCATCACCAGGCACTGTTTCATGGAACTTGCTAAATTACATGCTTCTAGGGTTCTTTTTAATCAAAGATGGACAACCTCTTTTCGTTTCAGAGAGGTTCTCAGGGGAGGGATTTCCTTTTATTTTATTTTATTAAAACATAAGACATACAAACATACAACAAACATCTGTAATCATACCGGCTCGTGTAAGAACAAAATATGACAACAAATGTATATATATATATGTGTACACACACACACACACATATAAACATATTTGTGAGGTGCTTTAACACTTTAATACAACTATCAAATCTGACTTCCACCTGAGTGAGAGGTAGTAAAATCTCCAAACAGTATGTTGTTTGCCTGTCAATTGAATCAGTAAGTTTTTTGTACCTGTGTTTTGCATCAACAATGTTAGAAATCAATATTAACCATCTTGATATCATTCCGTTGAGTTCTGAAATATACTATTACACTCTCCCAATCTTAGACAAATTTTTCTGAATTGGCTCCTTTCAATATATAAGTAAATCTATCCATTTGTAACATATCATATAATTTCATTTCCCAGTTGGCTAATGTGGGGAGAGTTTTTGTTTCCACTTTTGGGCTATTAACGTTCTGACTGCAGCTGACATATAAAATATTAATTTGCCAGCTTTTTTCTCTAAGTTCTCACTCATCATTGATAACAAGTAAAGTTTGGGAGACATTTCAAAATGGGACCCAAGAATTTTTTCTATCTGTGTATGAATTATATTCCAAACTTTTTAAACCTTCTTACATGACCACCATTGGTGGTAAAATGTGCCTATATCTGTGTTACATTTCTAGCATTTGGTTGAGTAATTGGAGTACATCGTCGACATTTGTTCAGGCATAAGGTACCATCTAAAGATCATCTTATATAAATTCTCTTTGATGTCTTGACATGCTGTGTATTGCATCCTTTTATTCCAAGTTTTTTTCCCATTGGCCTAAAGAGATCGAATGAGAGAGATTTTGGGCCCATTTAAACACTGAGGTTTTAATTTGCTCATCCTCAGTATCCCATTTTAATAAAATTTTGTAGATGCGCGAGATTTAGGTTTTTCTGTAGTCAAAGTCATGGTCAATTCTTCTTTTGCTTGATATCCATTCAGACTTAGGTCAATCTTTAACTTTTCTCTAAGTTGTCTATATAGAAGCCAAGGACAATTAATTCCATTTTCATTAAGTTCTTGCTGTAGTTTAATTCTTGTATGGTCATTCTGAAGTTTAATCAGATCCTCATACTTAATCCATTTATCAAACAAAATATTCTCTTTTTTGTAATATGCCTCAGGGGATGAATTTCAGAGGTGAGTGGGATCAAAAATACTGGCATATTTTTAGTCTAAAGCTCTTAGAACCAATAACTAAACTTATGAAAGAAATTTCTATCTTTTGGATGAGGGGAAAACATACTGGGCATTAGCTGTCTTATGATGACAGCATAGGAAAGGCAGCATGACCATGTAGGGAAGTCAAAAGGCCAAACTGGGCTTGATTTGGCCTTGGGCTTAAGATTCCTTGTCCAAGATTGTCTGGCAGAAACATATAGCCATATGTTTGCCACTTCTTACCTTTTTAAGGCAATCTCTTGCACTGATTATTTCCTCAGTGTGTTTTTATTTCAGGCTGTCCACTGGCAGATAGCTCTTCCACTGTTACTTATTGTTAGATAGAAAAAAATTGAGTATTTTTTAGTATTATTTTGTCATTTTCCAATCATATAGAGATGTCTTATTGAGATGGTATAATGATCCTAATTCTCTACATGTGGTAGGATGCTACATAAATATTTAGATAAACCACCAAGCTGTTTTATTTTCTTGGGTTCTTCTTTTTCTTTTTGTGTTCTTCTTGAGTGTGCTTAATTAACTTGGGCATGTGGCCTGTATTGGATTCTTACACTATTCAAGGTAATAAAAGTCTTTTCTATGTTATATAGGCCAAGAATTAAAGTTTCTGCTCCTAAACATCTTAAAATGATAGGGCTACCAGTCACCAAATGTTAATGCAGAGACAAAGCCAATCCAAAATAATGGCAAGTGGAGATGGAAGTTGCAATAATCAGCTGACTGTTATTGATATATTTTCATTGTGATATCTAATACCTCTTTGCAAATCCCTAAATTCTTTAGCACAAATGATTTCCTTCTAGCAGGACATGCCATAATTTAGCTTTCATCAACTGCCTCTTAGGAAGAAGGTAGCTTGAGAGTTCATCTGATGACCAAGCAATTGTAAAACTCTGATATGTGATGCATTGAGTAGAATTTTGGGAGTGAATTCAGTTGAACATATAGTTTTGGTCAAGTTACTATATGTCAGCCTTGTACACTTTGCAGTGTTGACATGAAATAAAATAGGAGCCCTATGTTTGGTATCCTGACTTCCTTGCAAGAAGAGTTGAACTAAATGACCTACCACTTATACTTGTGTATGAGTTGACTTCATGTATAAGTCAAGGTCAGGTTGTGGGGCCAAAATTATGGCTTTTGTATGAACCATGGATAAATTGAGAACCATTCTGTGAAGTGGGGAAAGTGCCATTGCCATTTCCTTCCCAGGTGTTCAAAAAGGCCTTTCAGCACTCTACTTAGAGAAGGGGATGGTCTTTGTTTTGATACAGTTTTGATCAAAGTTGAGGTACAGTATTAACTCCTATCATAAAAGGAACCATCCGCTTTTCTGAGTAGGGTGGCAAAAGGCAAGAGCTTAGTCCATCTTGGAGGACCTAAAATAAGCACCAACCCCCTCTGTGCTCTCAGTGCTCCCACTCAGGCAATCAGAAAGGCCAAAAGTGGCGCTGCAGCACAGAGACTGGGGGTGGAGAGGTCAGTGCTTCTTTTAGGTTCCTCTGGGATAGATTAAGCTATAGCCTTTCAACACTCTGCTCAGAGAAGGAGATGTTTCCTTTTGTGATAAGAGTTAAAGTCAGGAATTTACACTGACCTGTGGACAGGTCAACCTAGTTTTTTTGCAGGGGGGCAATTTTTGACTAAAATTGTTAGACTTATACCTACATATATGCTGTACCTTTCTCTCCTATCCATCTTACGCTGCCACAACTATTACATTCACACATTCTGTTTATGTCAGATTACCAGTTTGAGTAGTTCAGTGTTTTAATTCCATGTTGAAAATGCAATGCCATACTCTCTTCTTTTAAAACAGGGGTGGGCAGCCTTTTGGGAATGAGATGCTACATTGGATCTACCAGGTCCAGCTATACCCAGCATCCCTGTTCTAAAAAGTGCATGACAGACAAACTGATGCATGATACTGTGTTTAACAAGTTTCAGAATGTGCTGTGGAACAGCTATTAATGACAGAATTCTAAGATAATGAAGCAGCAGTGGTTCACAGCTAAATAGGCAGAAGTTGTGTAAGTGAACCAGAGGAACGCAAAATATCCTTCCAGGAATTTTGATGCCATTCTGTGTTATCTTGTAGAGCACAACCTTATGATTATTGTGGGAAACTGTCATTTAATAAGCCAAGATATTGGCATTGAGGCCAGGGATGAATCTACATGAAGCAGAAAAAGCAGCTTAACTTTCTCTCTAAACCTAAGAGAGCATACTGCATTTGCTCTGTCCTGGACCAGCACCAGAAAACTGAAGCATAACGTGGACTAAAATTAAGTACTTCACCTTCAGATATTTTACTGACTTTTTTTTTGGTGTGTGTGTGTGTGTGTGTGTGTGTGTTGTTACCTAAGTTTAGATTCCAGGTTAATCCAAGGGGTGAGGGATATCATCTGAGGAGCAGTCAATCAGAGAAGCAGAATGTGCTGATAGATGCACGGGGGGAGGGGGGGAGATACATTTTGCTAGTGACAGTTGTACTCTGTGTGGCCAAGGATATGCCAGTTTAATGTAAGCCCCCATGTGAATGTGAAAGGTGTGTCTCACTGAAATGAATTCATCCCAGAAGTTTGGATTCCAGCCTCACCTACTTGTCCTAAACCTGTTTTGGATGGTCTAGACAATTCTTGATATGGAAGTGTTTTTCGGTCCTGCACACCTACACTCCTGCTGTTTTCATTGCAGAAATCTTCAAAAGCAGCTAAGTACTGCTTGCAGTCATACCACAAGAAATCTGGCAACCAAGGCAAGCATCATCTTTAACTTCTGTTTTAACCCTCTTCCTACGACCACTTCTCTCTTTGGCAACAGATTAAAGGATTACGATGATATCTGCACTGCTATAAACATCTGACAGCTGGGTTCTTGAGGGATCTACACTCTTCTCCTCAAAGACACCATCAAATGTGTCCATACTCCCTCCATCCCAGTGGAGGGCTTTCCCCCCTCTACTTCATCATCTTGAAGAAAGATGGAGGCCTTCATGTCATCCAAGATCTGAAGGATGTCAATATTTACATCCAGCCCAGATGCTTCTGGATGTTCACTCTCAGTACCATCATGCGCCTGTTACAAGGACACTTGTAACAGGTTTGCAATGTTGGCTTTTGAAGAATACATACTTTCATATTGCAATCCAGCCATTGTACCAGCAGATTATCTGTTTTGCTGTGGGCAGAACAGCCTGTTGTTTCTGTGTCTTCACCTTTGAGCTTTCTACTGCACCTTGTGTTTCCATGAAGTACATGGTAGTGGTGGCTGCCTGGCTCAGGCAGCGAGGTGTCATTGTGTTTCCTTACATCACTGACTGGCTCCTTGTTGCCCGTTCTAGAAATTGCTTTCTTGCAGACATTGATTTGACACTTCACCTCCTCAGTGTGCTTGAATTGATTGTGAACCTCAAAAAATCCCATCTGGAGCCAAGTTCATTGGAGCCATTCTGGACTCTCATGTTTCGGCTGCCAGTCTGCCAGATGAAAGGCTCAAGCACCTGACAAAGTTGTTTTACAGTGTTGACAGATTTGGAGGGTGAACATCAGAGACATTCAAGTACTGCTCAGTTTCACGGTCTCCACAACATCATGCAACACTTTGAATGTGACCTCTGCAGGTCTTGCTTCTGTCCTGCTTCAATCCACTCTTCAACTCTCCAAGGATGTGAGTCATCATTCCAAGGGGCATCTATTGATCACTGGAATGGTGATGACAGATGCTGCCAGGGAGGAATGAGGGAGCATACATGGAAGGATTTTCAGTCAAGGGTCATTGGATGGAGGAACAGAGTGATCTTCATGTCAGCACTCTTGAGATGTTGGCTGTGGAGAAAGCCTTCCAGGCTTTGAGGTTCTTCTGAATGACAAGGTTGTTCAGGTAATGTCTGACAACACCACAGTGGTGTATTACCTGAACAAACAAGAAGGAGCAAGATCTAGTACCCTGCTTTATCTCATGTGTTGCCTGTGGGATTGGTGCATCAAAAGAAGCATCTCTGTCTCTGTGATCCATGTCCTAGAGAAGAGAACATCTTACCTGCCACTCTCAACAGGGATCTGACCTCTTGCCATGATTTGAGGCTTCATCTTAACATGCTTCAGTCCATCTTTAGGAGATGGGATACTCTTCACCTTAGTACAGAACAGGCAGTACGAGACCTATTGCTTCAGGGCAGATCAGGAGAAACACTCTCTTGACAATGTCTTCTTGTTTCATTGGGGAGGCCTCATTATGGATGCTTTTCCTCCATCTCCCCACATCACTTGGGTGATGCCAAACTTTGGAGAGACAAGGCAAAGTATACCCTGATCATTCTGTGGTAGCACAGACAGTCTTGGTTTGGCCCTCTTCTCAGGCTGCTGGAGAGACCAGATTTCCTGATGGTACATGACAGGCAAGTGAGGCATCTGTCCTTAGACACCATCAGACTAACTGGAAGTTGTTAATTTAAACTCTTGGTACCAATTTGACAGATAATTGTGGCTGCATTTGAGTGTGCTACCCAGTGGTCTCATGCTTATAAATGGGCCAAATTTCTTAGTGTTTTGTTGCCCAGAGGGATCTCTCCAGACCAAGGACATGCCCATCATGTGCTGGAATTTCTCCTATCATTGTCCAACAGAGGTCACTCTCTCTCCTGTCAGATGTTACTTGGCAGCAATTTCTTCCAGTTTCCAAATCCTGGGAAAGCCTTCCTACTTCCAGAACCCATTGGTTAAATTTTTTAAAAAAGAGTTACAAGAATCTGCACCCACCTGCGCAGGGACTTACACCTCAGTGGAGCCTGTCCTGTCTTCGCTATCTAAGAAACCCTTTGAAACAATGACAGTCTGTGATGTTCATTTGCTTACTTGGAAGACAGCATTCTTGATAGTAGTAATATCTGCCAGTTGAGTAGGGAAGTTGTGTGCCCTTTGTGTGGACCCACCATACCTGAAGTTCTGCAAGGACAAAGTGGCCCTTAGACTAGACCTTTCTTTCCTGCTGAAAATGACTTTTGCATTTTGTCTGACCCAGGACGTTGCGTTGCCGCATTCATGCAAAACCCAACATCTGACTTGGATTGGACCCTACACTGTTTAGATGTCAGGTGTGCTCTGGCTTTTTATGTCAGTAGGACTGCTGACTTTTCATCAGTTGCAGAGACTCTTTGTGTGTTACTCCTTGAACAAGAAGGGTCTGCCTGTGCCATCTCAAACCTTTCTAAGTGGGTCTCTTTGACCATCCATCTAGCCAGTGAACTGGCTAAAACATGCTCTCCTGTTCATGTGTGTAGTTTCTCTTTCAGTTTCTTGAAAGATATGTCTCTAGAGGACATTTGCAAGGCCTGGCCTCAGACCTTGACATTGATCACTCATTATAGACTGGATGCCAGATCCCAGGCTGATGCTGCCTTTGGGAGAGCTGTGCTCTTCTCTTGTGTCACATGACATTGCCATCTCCTATTGTGAATAGCTCTCCAGTCTCCCATTTGTATGCTTCACAGAGACCATGAAGAAGGAGGACAGGTTGCTTACCTGTTATCATAGTTCTTTGAGTGGTCATCTGAACTCGCAGAACACCCACCCTTCCTCCCCACTGTGTCTCATGCTCTCTTCCTCTCATGCTTCAGCATCAAGGGAAATGAGGATTTGGATGGAAATCAGGCTGGTCACATGGACCAGGAGGAGGAGCTACTGCCAAAACACTTGTATAGCAGTTCTATAAGATTCTGAATGATGCACACTGCTCAGGTACAGCAAACCCATTTGTGTGAGTTCACAGAAATTTATAGATAAAATCAAACATTCCATCTTGAAACTCTTGGCAGTTTTTGTGTCCACTGTTGAATGCATATTAGGCTTCTTTTTCTGTAGATTTTCTACTGTGATCTGTATCATGTTGGATTTGGCATAGACAAGATAAAACAGATGTGTTACAAAAAAAGTGAAGTGGTGGCTTCAGACCAAAAGTACAAACCAGTTCTAGATTTGCTGCTCATGTCACCTGGCATGAAACCATGTGACAATTTACTTTTGTGTTTAGGGCTTTTGGCATTTAAAAATTGTGTGTCACGGCAACCTTTTAAGGAGCAATTAGCAGGTGGGGCATTTTATTCCCCCTTTCATCTGCCTACAAATCTAGGTGTTGAGATTTCTGCACAGTGCTACTGTTGGTAAAATAATCCACTCGTACATAATTGGATATACTACTCAAACATCTTCCTTGCTGAAAAAGATGTAGCTCTCCTAGTTTTACTCAAAGTGTGCTGATGATAAAACCAGTGCTTGAAAATATGTATATGCTTTCAGATATATGTTCTGTCTGTGACAAAGGAAGGGATCCTCATCTTCAAACTAGGTTTGCTTTGCCAAGAATTTATGTATAATCTTGCTTAATGCTCATTTGTTTGCAGAAATTGAGTGTCTTCTGGGCAACAATTAGGTCTTTGATCCAGGCATCCTCTTCTTTGCATGTATCTATGGTATGACAATAATTATTTTGGATGGTTCAAGTTGCATATTCTGAGTACTGAAATCTTCTACTGGTTCTATTGTGTGTTTTATCTGATTTCTCTTGGAAATATTGAGATAGTTGTATTGTGTTCCCATTTGAATCTAATGTTTCTCACTTCTAAAGTTCTCTCCTGTGTTATAAAAATGCATTTTCCATAGGGATCAGGAGATATCAAATTAGGTACTTCATATGAGATCTGAACATCTCTATAAAATATATATAAGAGAAGTACTCTTAATTAATGAGTGGTCCGTTGTGGCATTGGGTTGGTTAGGACAACATGTGGACTAGAGGTACTTTTCTTTCCACTCTGTTTTTTAAGGTCAAGTTCTTCATAAATTGAGTTCCAAATGAAAGATGTGTTTCTGGGAAAAATGAAAGATGAATTGATATAATTAAAGAGAGGCTGTTCTAAGAGCTTCTGCTAAATGAATTCTCAAAGAAGAGCTGCAGTTTCCTGAAGTGAAAAATTAACAGGAGAGTGCTCTTTGCATTTTAATAGTGCACATAGTACAGGGAATTGTTAGGTAAGCCAAAGGCAAATGCTTGAATATTGGAGGGTGCCTTTTCTATTTCTTTGGTACTGCCTATTTTAAAATACTGAAATAATATATACAAAGAAGCAGCAGGCAGATTACCTATACTTCAGAAACATGCCCCATGTTGTTCCATATTTTAGCTGTATTGCCATTTTTTAACAGTGTTCTGTTTTTATGCTGTACAGAAAAGTAATATAGGAATTCCTGGAATATTAAGGCTTTATGCCAAGGACTTAGATACCCATACTGCTTTGAAATCTGATTAAAAATACAGACTGCCATAATCCACTTGCATCCTGAGCAATAAGCAACATCTTGGCTCATGACCCTTGAACGGCTTCGCTTATAACCCTCTTGTGCTTTTCTACTGTTTTTTTCTTTCATTCCCCCCCCTCACCCTGCCCCTTGCAACAGAAATTGAAAGTGATTTAAGAAGCTGTTTACTTTACTTAGACCAGGAGCTATTTGTCTGAAAGCACTCTTTATTAATCTTCAAATTAATAAATTAATGAATCTGTTGTAATTGTCTATGTATGCCCATCTACATACTTATGTAGTTATGTTTATGTGGGGAAAGAGCCAATACAAACATGCTAAGCTGAAATGAGGTTGATCCAGTTTGTTCAAGTTGGAAGCAGACTGACTAGCAAAAGTCAGTAGAGAGATGTCTGTTACTGCTGCCTCTGCCAGCTGCTTCAAGGATTTTGCTGTTAATAATTTTGTATTTGAACCAGACTCATGTATTTGAAGTTTTAAAGCCAACCTGCTTACAAACATAGGATGACTTTTGAAAAAGCTTAAAAGTATGGATTATTCATTATGCATGTGTCCTAATGCAAGTAGATAAGGTGTAAATTAACACAGTAACTCCTGAACTCCTGAACAAGGATAAATTGTAGTCTAAGATGGGTTCATATTTAGAGTTGGACTTGTTCAAGGCTACCTACTGAGACCCATATTTTTTCTGGGATTTTGAAGAGAAGTTTGTTACTTATTGGTCCAGTGTTCTTCTAGTTGCCCATCTCCCAAGCAATCTGTCTACATCAACTTGCATAATCCACATGATGATTAGGAATGAACAGGATAGTGTCCCACCATTTCATATTCTAAACTTAATATATGCATAAATGTTCTCTGTTGTTGTGTCTTATCCCCTTCCGAAGGAGGATAGCTAGTTTCTTGTATCAGTGTTGAGCCTGAGGCAAAGACCTTGTAATTTTTTCTTAGTTAACTAACTAAATATGGCATATCATTTCTGTTTTTTTTAAAAATAAGTGTGCAATTCATATTTTCTTCTAAGTCTGTCGCTTAGGGCTTTCAGTAAGCTATGGAGAGGAATTGTGCCAACATGGGCTTTATTATTTCCGTTTCTGAGCCATTGTCTTCAAGCTAGCTGATAAATGATATAGATGACAACAAAAATTGGTTGTGGAACAGGGCTATAAAATTATGTGCTGGGTAGTTCAGTATGTGCTTCTGTTACACTGCTGGCGCAGAAAAACAAATTTTGTTTTCCAGTAGCAAAGCAGTTAAATTGGTGAGATGTAAGCCATCTGCACAAGATTAAATTGTTCAAGGCTTATGGGAATATTTGCAGATGTGCTGTAAAAGCTGCTGACTAGAACAGATTATTCTGTACATAGAAAAACAAAATTTTGGTAATCTTTCATTATGTAAAGAACAGTCTGTATAAATTTCTGATGGTAATAGCTTACAGTGTCAAATATTGAAGTTTTGTCTTGTTGCCTGAAAATCTTGATTGAAGTCACTACTCAGTTTTTGCTTATACAGCACTTTGTGGCGTGGAAGAGATCAGCAGTTTAGTCACTAGTTCAGTCAGTGATGATGCTTGCAAGACAGAGCTCTTTGCTCTACTTTCAACATTTAGAAAGTACCTTGCACCCATTGATTGCACATTTGAACAATCTGTATATGAATGATCTGGACTTGAGATAGTAATGACAAATCGCAAAATGGGGCAAGAGAGTGGATGAAAATGGTTTAGACAGTTAGTCTATGGTATATTCCTTTCACAGTGGCCCCTTAAAGTACGGTAACTTCAGAGTATCTACAGTGCTTGGTATTTCACTACATTCATTCATTGTTGATAACAACTGCATAAAAATATTGAGATGAAAGCTTTTGGAACACAGATTTAGTTATGAAAGTCTGTATACTTATAACATAGACCAAAACTTTAAGCAGGAAATGTTTGCTGTTAGTAAAAGAAAGGACAGGGTGACAATAATGTCCTTGTAATTCTGCTAAATATGGAGTGTATCAGCAGGAGGCTTATACTCATTTGTAATACTTACCTTTTACAAGTCCAACCTTGCTTTGATTCTAGTACTGTTCAGTATTGATTTTAGACTGAAGTGCATGGGAAAACTTTTTAGAAGACTTGGCACTCTAGAAGTACATGTATTGTATAAGGAAGGTGGATATAAATGGTGTAAGAGTGATCTCTCAAATAATGATTTGTGCCTGGCTGGCTTACAGTTTTTTCTGACCCTGTTCACTGGTAGAAACTGCTTCTCTAACTGTTCACAGTAAGAAAGGAAATAGTGCCTTCAAAAATTAAAAAGTGGTTGAATGGCTGGTTTGTGAGTTCCAGGAAATACTTCATTACTGTATGTTGTTTCTTAGAATTCCTTATGTATAAATTAATAATATTCGGTTTTGAAGAAGACATTAGGAAGTGCATTGCTGGTTTGTTCCTATGTGAACAAACATAGGAACAAACATAGGGCTTGTTCCTAAGCCCTCCACATTTGCACACATTAATGTTAAGACTTAAAGTTACAAAAGAGGTAATATTAGTAGAGCCCTGATATATTTAAAGAAAGGAAATAGATCCTCATTTATCTAGTTAATTTATTATCCTAAGGACAACCTAGTTGGGAAGCCAGAGAGGATGAGGAATGATTGGAACTGAAGTTAGAAAGAATGAATTTGTCTTAGGTATGTATAATTATGTTATATGTTACGTAATACTATATACACCTATGTATATATAGTATCATCCTTAGGCTTTATCTGTAGAGATCTCTCTTTATTCTAGTATGTAATTTTTTCTTTCTTTTATTTATTCTCTTTCTTTTAAAAAATAAATTTAAAAAATGGATTTTTAAAATGTCATGTGCCAAATGTGGATGTCAGTGGAAACCTCTGAAAATGCCTCTGTATTCTCATTCTTTTCTTTTCTAATACGCATTCTGAAATACAACTATCAAAAAATTATTTCTGGCTCATCATCATAGTTTCTGTAATGTGATGAATTATCAGATATTTTTTAACAACCAAATCTTGTTTTGCCGATGTGGCTATTTTGGCACAAAAAGCTGCCATTCTGTATAGGACAAATGGGCCAGAACATGAATCTTTGTCCCATTTGCCCATGAAACCCTATCATATGCATTTTGCAAAACAACTACCGTCAACCAACCAACCAACCAGCCTTCCCCATTCCTTCCAACCTGGATGATCTGCTGTCACTATAGCAGTCTTTCAGAATCCCCTTCAGTGAACAATAGTAGCTGGTCACATAATTACTTTTGATCATCTGTTGTTAGTTCTTTTCAAACTTCTCAAAACCTTGTACAGCTGAGTGGAATTATCCATGTGGTGGTGGCGGCGCTGGAGGATAGTGCTTAACTGTATCAAAAGTTTTGCCTGCAACAAAATATTGCAGTGTATCCTTTTATCTAGCCGTGTTCCTGTGGAGAAGTGATCAACTTACAGGCTTCTCCATAGCTAGACTATATGCCCCATTGGTCCTAGCTAGCATAACCATCAAGGATGCTGGGAGTTGTAGTCCAACAGTATCTGGCGGGTCAGAGGTTAATAAGAGAAATTTATTTTGGATTTATTTTGATTTGATATCTACAATATGGTATCTGCTGTTTCCGTGTGTAAATGCAAATACAGAAACTAACAGGACCACCAAATCAAGTTATGCATCTTTGGCAAGATATTTTTTTGAAATAGATATAGTTATAATGAGAATGATATTTAGAGAAGAAATGAGATTTGAAAAAGAAGGGAGTCAGTAAAGTATAATAAAGTGAGTATTAGATATATGGTGGGCCCTCCACATTTGTGAGGGTTCGGGGTGTAGAACCCTCACAAAATTGGAAAAAAAGTGAATAACTCTCCCTTCCATTTCCATCCAGAGCTCCTCCCTACCTTTCCCTTGCTTCTCGTCCCAGCATTCCCAGGGGAAGAAAAAAGACAAGGTAAAGTGCTTTCCGATACTTTCTGGTCATTTCTCCTCAGATGGAGAAGAACAGAGTGCTGAGTTCTGGTGTTCTAGCTATTTCTGGTCACCATCTTGAGAAGGAGATTCTTCCCAGAGGGGAGGGGTAGGACCAAAGAGAGTACCTGAACAATCAGTGGTCATTACAGAGCAGAATGTGCAGCCATGTGGCAGAGGGGACATGTCTCCAGCAGTGAGGGGGGCTTTGCTCACCCAAAAGGTAAAAATGTCCATTTTAAACATAAGCCTCACAAGCCTGGGGATGGGAATGCAAGGGAATGGGAGGAGGAGAATGGAGGGAGACAAGCATGTGCCTTATGAATAATCAAATTCGTGAGGGTGAAACCCACAAATGTGGAGGGAGGAGTGTATATAGAGGGAGGGAACACCACATAGGTTTTGCTGTTTTCTTGATATCTCTTTTTTGACCTTTTTTTTGTTTCATTTTCATTGAAATGTAATGTTGTTTATTGTTTGTTGGGTTAACATAAAATTAAATAAAAACAATTAAAAATGTTTCAGCAAAGTTTTCTCTCAAAACTAACAATATGTGCTTGTGAAATGACAAAACTGCGTCAGGTAAACCTTGTATAAACTACAAAAAACATTTTGAATCTTCCCAAGACAACTGAAGACTTTTTCCAAAATGCGTGCAGGGATGACTTTTCTTTGACCAGCCTCTATTTTTCTTATGATTTCAATTTTGGTGGTCTGATCTATGCTTCTTAGAAAATTCTTGTTGCAGTTTGTGAGGCAGGCTTATCTGCTCTCTTCTTTGTTTCTGTTTATGCGCAGTCAGTAAAGGATTCTGTAGAAAGTTGCAAGGTAGCCTGTTGTAGGCAGGCACAAATAGCTACAGTAGGATCAACTGCAGTGGAATCCAGTCCTTTCCCAGCTCCGGTTTTGCAAATTGCACTGTTTACTGCAGGTACATGCTCCAACCTGAAACTGAATGTCTTTGTTTTTCCATCCTTCCTTCACCATTCTCCTAATGCTGCTGCTGCTGCTGCTGCTAAAAACTTCCATCTAGACAGAGGATAAAGAGGAATGGGAGGAATAGGCAAACATAAAAGGACTTTGTAAAAAGGAGGTGTGCTAGCAAACCCTTGGTTATCTGACTTATATCTGCATTTCAGAGTTTTCCTTTTTCATGTTTTTTTTCAGTTTAGCATTTCCTCAGTGGTCTTATTGACAGTCAAGTATCCAAGTTTTCTTTTAAGTGGATGATGGTGACCTTCGTTGTTATGTTTCTTGGCCTGCATTTGATACTTGCTAGTCAGGATACAGGCTTTCTACCATTCTGCAGAACTATTGGCTAAGTGAGGAGGCATTACAATTTTCTAATACTTAAAAATATGGTAGGTAATCTTGCATCTCCATATTTCCATGGAATCCAGCTCCCATAATATCGTACCATTTGCTGAGTTAGCTAGGGTTAAAGGAAGTTGGAATTAACAACACCCAGAAGGCCACAGGTCATTCAGTCCTGCTTTAAGATAATAATCATTGTACTGGTAACAGAGCTCAATTCTGCATTTTTCCCCCTTCTCATTTCTGTACCCTTTGCTTTAACATCATCAGTGCAATTTGGGTTTCCCCTTTTATTTTAATAAATAGCAATCAATCTAGATGTCATGTGTTTACTGTTTTTCAGTGCAGAAGCTTCTGTTAATGAACGTGATCATTTACCCAATGTCACTGTAGTATTGGCATGCTAAATAATTTAACAGGCTGTGGCAGGTAGATAGCTGTGTAGTGTCTCTGTTACTATGGCAATACATTTGCTTAATGCAAATATTAGTCATTCTGACTATGTGGATCTCTAGTCTCAGGAAATTTATTAGTGAGGATGGGGAATTTAGCCTAGAGCGATTCATTTTCAGTGCTGGTACAGTGATGAGTCTGGTCCTGGTGAATTGAATTAGCTTGATAGCCACAAGACAGACAGCAACTCGTCAGCATTCAAGATAACCTTTATGATTTTTTTCCCCTTGAAAAAATCCTTTTCCATTCGGTGACAGTAATAATTTTGTTCTCACCATTTTGTTAGACATCTGATGGGAGCTGGAGGGCAGTTTAAGTTGCAAAGGATGGAGATGCCTGATCTGGTGAAACTGTGTGCTGTGTACAGAATATCAAGTTATTGTCTTACTGTAAAACTTCTGCAAATGGTTTATTTATAAAATAAGAGTCTTATCCTTAGGCTGGTTAACTAATGAACAGGAGACACAGGTGAAAGTGAGGGGTGAGATATGTAGTATCTACATGTGTTTCTGTAGTAATCATGGACACAGAGCAGTTCTAGGTGGTTTCTCTAATGATAAGACACAAAGGTGTCACTAGATAGTACAATTATGGACATGAAAATTTATTCTACAACATTCCTACTAAGGCTGGACGTGAAACTACCCTGATTTCCCTGCCTCTGTTGATTTCAGTCTTGAAAAGTATTGGTGCTTGTCTGAGAGTTCATGTCTCCTTAACAGTCCAGTTGGTCACATTTCTAAATCTCTGGATTGTCCTTGAGCCTGGTTCTCTGTCTTGACTTCCTCTTTGTAATCTTGCGTGCCTGCTGCATCTCTGCTTTCTTCTTTATGCACAAGGTTCTGTCTTGTTTATGTTTTGTTTTGCTTCCTTTTCTCAGGCCTGAGGAGGTGACCTTGCTTTTGTGACTTGATCCTGTGCAGCTTAACACTAGCTTTCACAAATGTGTTGACATTCCTACATGGCTGTTCTTTCTGGTTGTTTGTTCCCATAGTATCCTGTTTATGCTGTTGATATGGATTTCTGATGCTTGCCCATTGCCATGGATACAAGAAGCCTGACAAAAATGTTGCTAAATTAATCCTGAATATAATATTACAACTCTGCCATAAAGTTTATGGGGTGATCATGGTCTCTACACATCTCATACTTTTTGACTGAGCCTAGCTCACAAGGTGATTATAAAATGGAGTTGGAAGGAAAAAGCGAATTCTTTGAAGGATGGACAAAATGAAATGCATGCAGTCAATAAATCTTCAGTCTGAAGGGACAAATCCACAGATGACCTGATACTAAGGGTTTGCACATAGGACAGAAGTTGTAATTTTTCTTCTCTTAGCATGCATTTAAAAAAAAGAAACTGCCTTCTCATTATAATTACACCAGAGGTTCTCAATGCATAATAATTTCAAAATAGTAGTTGCAAAAATGGGCATGACTATAATGTACTGTTTACTTGATACAGTTTGATACTATTTTTTGGAATTAAACTTTTCATGCATATAAATTGTTGATAATAGAGTTTACCATGATAAAGTCTAACATTAAAATTGATATGATTGCACTGCACAAGCTTATCTGTTAAAGAAGATACAGACTGAATCAGTGTAACAAATTTCAAGTTTCAGTCATTAGTTTTTAATGGATTCATGTGCTGTAAATAATTGAACAATAGTTTGCTATAACTTTCTCTTGGTGTAGCAAGTAAAAATGTCCCTTTCAGTAAAAGTAATATCACCCAAAGGAATGAACATGTGAATTCTACAGTTGCTGTAATTGCACATTTCAACGTAGTTTATTTGGGTGTTGTATCTTGTATTGCCTCAAAAATTAAATATGTGAGCATCCATGAGAAACAATTTTCTGCATGTGTGGAGGATGGGCAGACTTCTGCCATTCTTTTTGTCAGAAGCCAAGGCACTGAGCAGGATTCTAGGTACCGAAATGGTCTCTGTCCAGTAAATACTTTTTTTGCTTTTTTCAGGCAGGTTAGAAACTGCAAGATTCCATCTGAAATAGCCAGAGACCCCTTCTCTATATTCTGCACCAGTGAGAAAAGGTACTGATTCTTTCTCGAGGATTCTGCATGCTGGATGATGTAACAGAGAGGATTGGTGGCGGCCATAAATAATGTTTGGCTAAGATACTAAGCTAACATTTGTGGATCTTTGAGTATAGGGATTCTTTTGTATTTTAAGGTGATAGCAGCACATTAAACAATAAAGATTAGAAACGAGTAGTAGCCACTGTTAAGAACATCTATGTCAGTGGCATAGAATTAAAAGTGTTAGGAATAATCTTTCATTAGAACTACCTAAACACACTGGTGTCTGCACATGCATAAATTTTGGCCGCCAGGTCTGCCACTGTTCATGAAATGATTGCAGTTATGCCCCAATTACCCCAAAAGTGTCACATTACAGATAATGTTAGTTATAACAGTTTACCTCTGAACTCTGTGTGTACATGCATATTCCCTCCTCTCTTTCCCATTTGCCTTAATTCAGTGCTTCTTGACCTTGTTCAGTACAGTTTCCTATTTCAGATAAAATCATTTCTTCCTCATAGCTTCACAGTTCTATAGGGAAATAGGTAGGTGCAGTTTTCCCTTTCTTTGGTGCTACTTGCCAAAGGTACTTTGTACATTTTCTAGCAGTTCTTTCCAACTCTGGCCTTCCTGAAGGGAAGGTAAACATAAAATGTACATTCTTCAGTTGTGCTGTCTGAAAGTTCATGAACATTGCCAGAAGGCATCTTATCTTGCACAGCCTCCTCCCCAGAACAGACTGTTGGGGGTATGTGTGTTTCGTACTCTTGCCATAGGTGTCAACTACCTCAGTGTGGTGAACATACTTGTGGAATTCTATATAAGAAAGCAGAGGAATGAAAAAGACAGTGGTGCACACCCTTCTAGTTAGGACTTGTTTTTGTATGTATGAACCAAAACAAGTTAGGACTTGTTTTCATAGGTATGAACCATTACTAAATCCAGACATGTGCTTGCCTTCATAGATTTGGAATTCTGAAGGGTAAGAACAAATTTGTTGTAAGAAGTGGCAGAACACCATTCCCTCATAGTTCTGCTTTTGCTGCTGACAGCCCTTTTTAAAAAATAACTTTTATTCTTCAGAAAGCTGCATGGGTCTGTCATTGCACATGTTTGTGTGGCATCTTGGCTCTTACTGTGCCTCAGTTACATATAGGTGCATGTTTTTTTTACTCTTAATGTAGTATCTGGAGCAGTTCTTTTTTCCTGGCATGCACTCTAGTACTGCTGATTGTGGAGAGTTTTTTATTCATGGTGTCCAGAAACTCTCAAAGATAGAACTTAAATCAGTACAAGGATAATTGAAGCAGCTCACTGTTGTTGTATTTAATGCCTTGGTACCCTTTCAGATTTTCTCCAATATTCAAATTCCAACAACTGGCATCACACCTTCTTCCATACTGTTGATTGTCACTAATGGTAGTCAGTAGATGCTGTTGCCCTTCCTTACACCCCCCTCCCGCATCCTTGCAGATAACAAAATTGGCAAGAAATATCATTTTTCGTATAAAAACAGGGCACTTATGGCTGAAAAGCTTGTTGGAAAGGGCACTGGCTGAAAATGTCTTGCCAGGTTGGATGACCTCAGACAATCCAAGAGGATTAGGTGGAAAGCCTGATTTAATGGGCTTGAGATAATCCTCTCAGCTACCTCAGACTTCAAAAACAGTAGAAGATGAAACTGCCCAAAGATCAACATGCTGTCAGTCTGTCTCACAGAAACTTCCCTTTGTTCCCTTACCTGTCCACACATTAAAAGACTATCATGACTCTCATCAGTGCTTTGTTACCTAAAGTTAAGATGATCAGCCTGTTCTGGCTCCCTTTGTTTGCAGTGCCAGAAAGCAGTTAACACATACCTCTTCAGGATAGGAAATAGGATATATAAGCCCTTGTTCGAACCTAGCATGTTCTTAGATCATGCTGTACATGGGCCTACAGATTCCTGTTCTCTGTGCTACCCTTGGACCGCTATCTGAGCCACTTCTTTTCGATCTTCTGTTTCTGAATTGGTAAATATCACCCTTTCACCCAAAATCTCTCTCTTTATCCAACCTTTCCTACCTTTTCCTTTGATAGCCTTGTATGTTTTGTGAAATTGTTTGATTTCTTGTCTGTGTCTGTGAACTCTGGAATAAAAATATTCTGTTAACTTCCAGCTGGAGTCCTCGCTACAGTTAGTACCAGTATACACAGGCAAAAAGATGCTGCCATTATCACACTCTTGCAGGCCTCCTTTTGAGCTATAATTCCCCACATTTCAAGGAGATGCTGTCATTGTGGGTGGATCCCAGAGACCCTCACATTTTGCAGTAATAAGCCCTTGACATTAATTACAAATGGAGATCACAGTTTTTCTTCCAAATCAACCAGGAATAGTTGATTATAGGAGAGAAGTAGGACTTCCATCTGCAAGCAATATCAGGATCATTGTTATCTTCAGATATTCCTGATCCGTCTGTGGTAGAGATATGTTTATGTATCTTGTGTACTTTTTAATTCTTTCCCACCTTTGCTGTTCATCACTCAATGTCTTTTGCCCTGTAGGAAATTCTATATAATCATTTTAATTTGCATAGAATATATATTACTAGTAGTAAGTAATAACTAGATTCATATGAATGAAGGTTGCACAGGGAATCTTGAGGTATCTTTTATTTATATGGCCGCTTACTCTGATGAAGTCTTGGCTGATTTTATTGGAACTGTGGATGTTGGATGAGTGGCTGTCTATGGCCAATGTAGAAACATTTTTTTTAAAGTTAGGCATATCCTAAAGAATTTAATACTCTCAGGACTCCAGATCCTGTCTGATCTCAGAAGCTCAGCAGTGTCAGGCCTAGTTGGTACTTGGATGGGGGACCACCAAGGAATAGTAGGTGTTATAGGCTATATCAGAGGAGAGAAATGACAAACTACCTCTGGGTACTTCTTGCCCAAGAAAACCCTATAAAATTCATGGGGTCACCATAAGTTGAGAGGCAGCTTGAAAGTATGCACATGACATTATGCTATTGTTACCCCAAAATGTGGGTGACTCAGGGATCCACCCATGATGCCAGCATCTCCACATGATGGTGGGAAATTAATTAGATCAATTAAGAAGCCTGTGAGCATGGGTAACCTAATAAGATCTTCCACCAATGTTTACAGTGTCTCTGCAGGAAAGAACCAGCCAGAGATTCCAAGATTAATTAAGATGTGTTTTATTAAAGAGTTCAGTCACTCATGCAAAAGATCCAAGCATTCAAACACTCACATAAGAGCAAACTGAAGGATAAAGAGAGAAAAGTTGTTGATAGTGGAGTTTCAGGGAATGGGCAATAATTACCAATCTTGAGAGCAGTGAAGAAAGCAGTGATGTGGCTTAGACTTGCATCTAAAGACAATACTCGTTTGGGAATCAGAGTGACAGTGTGGTGTTCAGCAAGCGAGATGCTGTATCTGACTGTCCAAAACGGAAGGGTTTTATACCCAAAACCTGCTTGGAGGGCAAAGGTATGAATAGCTCTCTGGCCAAGCAAACAATGGAAGTGGCTACGTGGGCAATGGGGTCCGGATGGAGTTAATGGTCTTAGTGTTAGGTAACAAAGAGTTAATGGCTGTTGTAATAGCTCTGTAATAGTGGACAGGTAAAAGGACAACAAAGGGAAATGTCCAGGTGCTAGGAAGGAGGACTGAAACAGTCAGTAGTTCAGTGAGAACTTCCCCCACTATTTTGTGGCAGCAGAGACATTACAGGTTCAACTTAAGCCAGTTACCTGGTGATTGTCCTGACAATGATCTTTGCTACACCTGGGGGGATCTCTGACCTACTTTGTAGCATACCTGTTTAGCCAGTATTTTTCTCTGCCCAGCCTGGCCTTACAGTCACATAGGGGTCTATTTTATACCAGTGCCAATTAATGTATTTTGCCAATTAAATAATATTTTGCCAATTAAACCATATCAAATCTGGAGTGTGTGCGGGACAGTAACACTACTTTAATTGTGAGATTAAAAAACAATTGTTCTATGGAAGTATTGCAGTAATAGCACAAGTGGGAGCTTGTTACCAGTATAGTGAAATTTTAAAAGGACCCTCGTTCTATATTAACTATATGATTCAAAGATCTGTCAGTGATATGACAAAGCTGAAGGAGAACATGGAGGATCATAGCAACATCTTGGTTTGCAGATATAAGAAAGAGCAGAGAGGAGGACTGTTATATCTTAGAAACCTGTCCTCAGTTGAATCACATTGTACTGCTTTATTTTATTTATTTTGAAAAACTTATATTCTGTACCTCTAATGTTAAAACCATAGTCAGAAGGGTTTGCCACAATAAATACAAGTAAACAATAAAAAAACCGAGTAAAAAAGTATGAAAAGTATAAGAACTGCAGCTAATAGCCACATCCCCAAATCACTTGAGTTATGTCATTCGTCAGATTTTAGAAGAGTTCTTTTCAGTTTACAGCAGGGAATCCATATTTCCCCCATGGACTGACCACATGTCTTGTGGAACCATTTTAAAGGACAGTAGAGAAACTGTATAGTGAGTACATGTCTGGGAGACATGGTTAGTTTGAGGTGTACATTCTTGCAACAATGAATGAAAATAGACCGTTTTTGTGAATTGTACTTCAGCTTCTGTTGTCTTTTGATTAACTTTGATATGGACATATGGTTTCTCCCTTGTGGCACTGTATTTTTATATCTAAATTTTATTTTAAAAGAACTCATGCAGTTACTTGTTTCATCCTCCTAGGGGCTGCTATTTCCTTTAAGATCTGTGTGAGCCTGCTACATTATTCTTGACAATGTTTGGGAAAGACTGTTCACTGAGAAAATGAACTGTTTCTCATTTTAGAGTAGTGTCAGTTGATCTAAATGGTAAGTCTACTCCATCAACCCAAGAAATAATCTTAAAAAAATTAAAAATAAGCAACTTTTGCAATTCAACCTGCAGAATTATAATCTTGATTTGCATAGCAATGACTGCATTTTGAGGTGACAGTATGCCTTGGGTTTATGAGCTATCTTCTTCCAGTCTCCTCTAGCATGGCTGAAAGTTGGAACAAATCAGTTTTATATCCCATGTTTGTTTGAAACAAATAGTAGTTGAGATTAAAATGACAGTTCTGGACAGAAACGAGTGATTGATGAAAAAAAGAGACCCAATAAGTTTCCCAATACTATCTTTGCATTCTACGGAAGAAGAAAGGCAGAGAAAATGCGAGTTCAGAGTTCGTTGTGGCTTGTACCTTTTGCAATGGTTTGTCGTAGTGTCAGGATACATCACAGCTATGTTCAGGTGGAACTTTGCATCAGAGTTCTTTAGAATCCTGGCTTCTTGGGGACAAGATGCTGTAGTGATGAGCACTGCTTAGTTTTTCCTGTTGCAAATGGGAGCAGCTGTGCAAAACAGAGAGCTTCTCTGCAGGGTTTCCCCCCCCAAACCTGGCACTCTGTCTTGTTTCTCCCTTTATAAGCCAGAGAAATAAACCATGAGTGAATTGTGAATTTCTTATGGCTTTGAGAGAAGCTAGAGTACCCAGTCTGGATGTAAGACAAAGCAAAAATTGAGCAGATACAAACCTATGAAAACAAACAACTAAAAATCAATGAAAGGAAGTCTATATTTACTTGAGTCATTTCTGCTTGCAAGTAGGAGCAGTTGGGTGGTATGCACCAGGGTCCTGCCTCATCCCTGATCAAGTTAGCAGTCTAAAGAATTCTAGCTTGCTAATGCATACAAACAACAGTGTCTTTCAGTATTAGCAGTTGGAGACTTTTTATTGTTTACCTATTGGTAAGAACAATTTTATGGCATCCTGGCTGAATGGTGGCACTGGTGTAGTGAAAACAAAAACAGATATTAGATATTTGTGCACAGGTTTTAATCAGTCACCATCTAAATAATTACTTGCTACTAATGTATACTTTAGTGCTATCACTTTAATGCTGAACACTTTTACTATATCATGGAAATTCAGATGTGTTTTCCTGTGGTTGTACCTTTTCTTTTTTTAATTCTGGAATGGCAGTGGTGAAATTAAAACACTTACTACTGAGCAAAGATGTGTATAACCTTTCAGAAAGTTAAATCACACAGTTATGTGGAACTGTTAGCATCAGATAAACCTGTTAATTTGTGTGTGTGTGTGTGTGTGTGGCATTCTGTGGTTCTACTGGAAAAGGCAAAAACCACTAATATGTTTTGGAGTAAAGTTCCCATAGTCTCTGATCATTTTGGCTGGCACTTTGAGTAGTTGTAGTCCAAAATATATGGACAGCTCTCAGCTGCTTATGAGGAGAGCCTGATGACGTTCTGGTGGTGCCTTAAGCTGAATCATGTACATCTAAAACAACCTAAAGAAGGCAGATAGGAAGTGCTGCAATAATTTTGAGTGTTTTTTAAAATGATAGTGGTGGGCATTGTGCCTATTTGATATGATATGTACCCAGATATGTGATATGTGCCCAAACACACACACACACACACACACATCACACACATACACACAAATCCTCAAAGGCCCAAGTTGGAAGACAAACTTGGACGTGGAACTTTAAAAAAAAAGGAAGAAAGGAAAAAAGAAGGAAACCAACCAACCTTTGTCTGTGGGTGGAGATATAAGTTATATTTGCATGGGTATGGGCATTGGTATGTATGTCTGTTAAAGTTGCCTGTTGACCTATGGCAACCCCATGAATTTCAACTTAGAAGTGGTTTTGCCAGTCCCTTCCTCTGAAATATAGCCTACAGCACTTGGTATTCATAAGTGGTCTCTCATCCAAGTACAAACCAGGGCTGATGCTGCACTATCAGAGGGGATCTGCTGCCTTTGGGGCATTTAGGCCCTTAATTACATGTGCATACATGTAGCTTTAAAAATAATTGCAGAGCTTTCTGGTGAGAATAGCATGATAGTTTTCCTTTCCTCCTTGCAGCAAGAGGTCTTCTTTTCCTATCAACTTTGCATGGTTAGGCAGTTCACTGGATGGAACTGCCAGCAGATGCTGCATAACAGTCAAGGGGAGGAGGAGAATTCTTATCTTTGCTTTTTCAAGAGCAGTGCAGGCCACAAAGCAAATGCATGCCATGCTGATGGAGCAGTAATCCCTGGCATGAATTGCTCACATCATCAAGGACAGCTGTTTAATGAGAACTGTACAGGCGCATGGTGTTGCCAGAGACACCCCCTACTTCCCCTGATGTCTCTTCTAGTGCGCTGAGAGTAAAGATGAAGCTTACACTTTCTCTTGCATTTAAGCAATTACTAGTGATAGCTCAAAGCTTATGCCATGGCACCAGTAAGGAGGTTTTTTTCTGTTGCTTCACATAAATAGTTGTCTTTTTAGAACTGAAATATAGTCACTGTTTTGTGATATGAGGAGAGCCTTATTGCAGCTACTTGTGTTTTGTTAATCCAGATATCATATCTCTGTATTATGCTTAGGAACTATGCAGCTTTATCCATTGACATGCTATTCAGTTGCTATAAAATTTTATTTCATAGGAAACCGCTGCTGCCCATATCAAACATTCAAAATTAATGAGTTTAGTTTCCAAAGAAACATTGTTTTGAAAGATAATATAATTTTTTCCACTTTTCTGGTTGGGGGTCAAGGGTGGATGCCTCTGAGGGTTTTACTTACTATACTGTGAACTCCATGCATACTTAAAAATATTCCAGTCTACTGATTTACTTGCAGAACCTTCTAAGAGTTAGTTACTGTGCATTAAGCAGGGGAAATGTAGATTTATTAGATGAACTTTACAAATTGTTGAACCTGACTGAAATCCTATCCCAAGAAAGCCATTTTCCATAGTAGTCTAAGCTTCCAGCTCCTGAGAATTTTCCCTGTTTGTGAATGGGAGGAGATAGGATGGTGGTGATGAAAGTAAAAGACAAATTGGGTTAAGAGTACTGTATGCAGTTTTGACATCTTCAGTTTTGGTGTATAGGCAACTTATATGCACAGCTGTTAGGATTTTGTTAGACTATTTAAGAACCTATGGTTTCATGCATGAAAAAAATGTTTCTCGTGCTCATTCTTGGAAAGAGAAAAATCTGAAAGGTAATAGGATGGGGAAAATGAAAGCAAACAACATCCTCCAACCATGAGAAACTATAAATTCAACTCTAAGGAAACTCTGGTTAATGGGAAATCTCTTGATCTAACTTACTAGCATGATATTTGTTATGACTTGTTTGCTGGCCTTAAAGCAGGAATGGGGAAAATGGCAGCTCCTCTTTTGTAGTTTCTGGAGTCACCCTAAGAGATTCCCAAAACCACAGACCTCCAAAACTTTAATAAAATATTTTCACATGCAATTTTGTGTCCCTAAATGGCCCCAGACAGCTCAAACTAACATGAAATGTGGCAGTGATGTCACTTTTGTCCATTCCCAAACTGCTGGGCAGCCAATGGAGCACAGGGGATGGCTCCTGTCACTTTCAGAGTTGCATGCCGCTGTTTTAAAGGCTATCTTTTGTAGCTCATAAGAGCTTGAAATGTGTTCTTTGAAAAGTTACAAAAGTTAAGAGTCATATGCTTTTTAATTCTGTACCAAATACAAAGTCTTCTGCTGTGCCCATGTAGACTTGCTGAATATGTATACTTCTGCCTAGTTGTCTTCCAGCTCTTGTAATATCATTTCATTTTTTTTGGAACATAGGTTTGCCATTGTGATAAAAGGGGTGAATGCAAGGTTTTACTTTCTGCTGGTGAGTTTCCTTGGTCTGAATGCACCTTGCATCTTAGTTGCACATGAAGAGAGCATGGTAGAAAAGTTTTAAATGACAGGGCTCTTCTGAGGAATTGAGCAGACAAGATTCTTCATACCACCATTCTTGCAAATTGAAATTGTCCAAAATTGTATTGGTTTGAAGTTGTTCTGAGGTTTTTGGTTGGCTACCCACTTCAGCTTAAATGGGCAGATACTATGACAGAATAACGTTAACATGTTGTTATTGTGTACCTTCAAGTTGTTTCCAACTTAAAGTGATCCAAAGGTGACCCTATTACAGTTTTTTTTGTTTTGCAAGATTAACTTGTCAGAGGGGGTTTGCCTTTGCCTTCTTCCTCTGAGGCTGGGAGAGTCTGAATTGCCCAGGGTCACCCAGTAGGTTTCCATGGCCAAGTGAGGATTTGAACCCTGGACTCCAGAGTCATAGGTCAGTTCTTGAACCACTGCATCACTCCAGCTGCTATGTAAACCTACATTCTGTGAACTGGTAAGAATCTGTAATAAGGGATCTCTGGCTCTTTGTATTGGTCTGGCTCTGACTCTGGATAAGACAAAAATAATATTCACTGTGTAAACATAGCAACCTTCTCACAAAATTCACTTCGCTTTCTGCTTAATTAGAATGCTTCTTGAGAAAAATATATTTTGGCTCATGTTGTATCGTGGCTCTCTAGTACCATCCAGATTACCCTTTGTTAAATTACTTGACTCTTTATTGCTGCACTTTTGTATGCATCTATTATGTACAGTATCAAGCATTTGTCAAAGGAGGTTTTGTTTCAACCACTTTATTGTACAAGAACTGTTTCAAAACATAGGGCATAATAGAACACTGCACACTGTTACTTGATGTGTTATAAAACATCCTGCCACGAGAAACTCATCTGTGTTTTCTTCAGCATAACTAGCCCAAAGGCTTAAATAATAATTTTAATAGGTAATAAATAATGATTTTAATAACTCTAGATGGCAGGAAGCACCAGAGTATTGATGAAGTGGTTTAATGGCTTCATCTGAATATGGCACATTTCAGTTTCCCTCTGTACCAGGTAGTATTTATGTGCTCTTGTTTTTAGTACTGAGTACTGATTAGTTGGAAAAATCTGTGTGCTTAACATAGCAGTAATCTGATAGTATTTATAATAATGTTTTAATGGTATCTTAAAAATGGTGTCTTAAAAAATAAAGGCAGTAGGAAGAATATACTTTTTAAAAACATTGCTGGAATTAACTGGGTAGCCTTATCACAGTCATACTAGTATAACTTAGAAATGCTAAAATCCATTGTTTTGTAAGTCTTGTTCCTTTCAGGTAAACAAGCTTTCCTCAGTTCTTGCTACATAATTCGTTCCCTAGCCCCTTGGTCTCCTAGGGAACAAAATATACCACTTAACTTTCTCAGTATCAGCTTGTTAATTCTTATTTGATCTTTTAATTTGTGTTTCAAGTTTTGTATTCTGTTATTTTTAACTTTTTTTTAATTGTTGTAAGCCACTTTGAGTCCCAACCGGGAAAAAAGCGTCATCATAAAGATGATGATGATGATGATGATGATGATGATTCTAGAGGAAGACCAAGACAATATGAAAGCATTTTGCTTTTGTTGGGTTAGCCCATGCAAAGCCATGTTTGCTTTGCCTTCAGTTCCTTTTTCCTCTAGAATGGTTACCAAACCATATATCACCACTCTGCAGAATGTTATATTTTCATAATTGGACATATTTCATGACTGAAACACATGTTTGAAAGCATACTGAGGGTCAGGATGACCTTGGATATGATCAGGTCACAAGTTCAGGAT